>ML310879.1:0-68729 GCA_005239505.1 Nicotiana paniculata
ATAATAGTAGCTACACACGGACTCCCGTCACCTCGTGCGTACGTAGCCCCCGAAGATAATATGAGGTACTGAATTAATTTCATCTAGGGGTACGATTCCCCCTCACAAAGTTAGAAACGAAACTTACCTCGCTCCGAAATTCCAACACCGGCTTCCAAGCCCCTCCGATGACTCCAACAGACGCACAACGCTCCGAAACTACCACATAATGGCAAAGCAATGAAAATTCATCCTAATACTCACAACAAATTCAGATTATATACTTTCCCAACCCCGCTCGGAGAAATTACCAAAATGCCTTTGGGCCTACGTGCCCGAAAATCTGAAATTCTTGAAGATACATGCTACCCGTAGCTCTACTAGCTCAATCATGCAATTTACTCGACATTCCATACTCAAATTCGTGGCTAAATTTTACATTTTACATTTTCTAGGTTTCTTCAAAATTTTCCGAAATTCCTATTAATTTCCATGCCTAATCCATGCATATAATCTTGTATTTATCTAACAAACGGAAGGAATTTACTTACCTTGATGCCTGGCGAAAATCCCCCTTGAAATTCTCTCAAAAAATCGCCCATGACAAATGAAAAAATGGGTGAGAAATGACAAGAACCCGTCTTTAAAACATTCTGCCCAGGCATCTCTTCGCACCTGCGGTCCAATAGCCGCTCCTGCAGCTCCGCACCTGCGAAAATTCCATCGTTGGTGTGGCTCTGACTCAACCCAGCATTTCTCACTTCTGCGGTCCATTCTCCGCACGTACGCTTCCGCAGGTGCGACCCATCTTACGCACCTGCGGCCTCCTCAACTTCAGCCCAGAACTCGCACCTGCGGTCAAAGCCTCGCAGGTGCGGTTACACAAGATGACAGCAACCTTCAGCCTTCTCCAACTTCAAATATTGATTGGCAATCACCCATAATCCACCCGGGGGCCCCGAGACCCAGTCCAATCACATCAACATATTCCAAAACATAATGCGGACTTTCTCGAGGCCTAAAATCACATCAAACAACACCGAAATCACGAATCTCACTCAAATCCAATTCTTTAAGAACTGAGAATTTCAAACTTCTATATCCGACGCCGAAAACCTATCAAATCACATCCGATTGACCTCAAATTTTGCACACGAGTCATATTCAACATTATAGACCTGCTCTAACTTTCGGAATCGCATTCCGACCTCGATATCAAAACTTCCACTTTCGATCGGATTTCTCAAAAACCTTCAAATTTCTATCTTTAGCCAAATGACCCCAAAATAACCTACGGACATCCAAATTCAATTCCGATCGCGCTCCCAATTCCAGAATCACCATACGGAGCTATTCCCAAACTCGAAATCCCAAACGAACATCAACCTCACTGATATGCACTTCAAGCCCAAATTCATGAAATTCTTCTAAAATGCTAACTTCCACAATATACGCTGAAGCGCTCCTGGGTTATCCAAACCTCAAGCCGGACATACACCCAAATGCGAAATCATCATACGAACCTTCTGGAACCTTTAAATCTTGATTCAGAGGTCATTTACTCAAAATTCCAATCTTAGTTGATTTCTCCAACTTAAGGCTTCTGAAATGAGAATTTTGTTTCCAAATCAATTCTAAACTTCCTGGAATTCAATTCTGACCACGCCCACGAGGCATAATACCTGAAACGAAACTGCTCACAACTTCAACCTGCTGAATGACGCGCTAGAGCTCAAAACGACCGGTCGGGTCGTTACAATACCAACAAGTCCCAAATCATAATACAGACTCGCTCGAGCCTTCGGAACACCCAAAACGATGCTAAAACTCAAAATCACACCTCAAAACCCCTAGAACCAAACTTATGAATTTTAAGTTATCTTGACTTCGCTAACAACGCGCCGTACCGACCTATACTACTCGGAATGACACCAAATTTTGCAGGCAAGTCATTAATGACATAACGGAACTATTCCCGATCTTTGAATTCCATTCGGACCTCGATAACACAAAAACACATCCCAAACCACAATAGATACTTAAGGAACTTCTTAATTCAATATTGGGTGCCGAAACGCTCCTGGGTCATCAGAAACCCATTCCGAACATACGCCCAGGTCCGAAATCATCATATGAAGGTACTGGAACCGTCGAAACTCGATTCCGATGTCGTTTACCCAAAATGTTGACTGAAGTCAAACTTGGCCTTAAAGGCCAACCTTAAGGAACCAAGTGTTCCTATAGCACTCTAAACACTTCTGAATCCCGGACCACCCGCCCCCGCAAGTCATGAATCATAATAAGCCGTTATGGAAAGTTTCATTTAGGGGAACGGGTCTGATATCGCAAAACAGTCGGTCGAGTTGTAACATTAATCTTTAGTTTTTCTTAAAAGTTCAGGGGTCCCGCCTGGACAATAGGGTCAATTTTTAGTTTAGTCGGACTGAGTGTATAGTTTAATCAGAACGAAACATGACAGTGGCAGAAGAGGACACCTTCAGCAATAATGCCACAATCTAACCACACATCTTCAAACTGACAAGATTTCATTTGTTTGAAACAGGGGCAAGAAAATTTGTTCGATCTACAGGGATCCTCCATAAGGGAAGTATGGTTCAGGGTCAAGGAATGTTGTTCTTTCTGCAGGGATCTTCCAGGAAGAGAGCATGGCTCTTGTAAGTTCATTTTCAGTTTCCAGGACCCCCTGGATAATGGGATTTGATTTTAATTTTCCATGAACCTCCTGGATAACGGGATTTGATTTAAGTTTTCAGGACCCTCCTCAAAAATGGGATTCAACTAACACTCACAAATGTTCTTGGTACAAACTGGGGCAGAAAATTTTCTTTGTTTTGTCTATTTTGTTGTGATTGCAGGCACCTACCTTGAGAACAAGGTCAACATTCAGTTTTCAAGTTCAAGTCAGAGGCATCAGGAGCCCACCTAATGAACAGGGTCAACTTTCAATTTTCAAGTTCAAGTCAGAGGCATCAGGAGCCCGCCTGAAGTTAAGGGTCAACATTCAGTTTTCAAATTCAAGCCAGAGGCATCAGGAGCCCGCCTGAAGAACAGGGTCAACTTTCAGCTTTCAAGTTCAAGTCAGAGGCATCAGGAGCCCGCCAGAAGAACATGGTCAACATTCAGTTTTCAAATTGAAGCTAGAGGCATCTGGAGCCCGCCTGAAGAACAGGGTCAACATTTAGTTTTCAAGTTCAAGTGGGAGAGGCATCAGGAGCCCGCCTGAAGAACAAGGTCAACTTTCAGTTTTCAAGATTCAAGCCAAAGACAATAGGAGTCCTCCTAAAGAAAGGGGTCAACTTTAAATTTTCAAGATTCAAGTCAAAGACAGCAGGATCCCGCCTGAAGAATAGGGGAAACTTTTAGTTTCAAATCAGAAGTAGCACGAGCCCACCCGAAAGACAAGGTTTGCAAGCTCAAGTCTACAAAAATTACATGTTTATTTCAAGTCGAAGCAGCAGGAGCCCGCCTGAAGAACAGGTTCAACTTCCAATTTTCTTCAAATTCAAGTCAGCAGGTGTGACGACCCGATAGGTCATTTTGAGTATCTACACTTCGCTTGGTATTTTGAGGGCTCGAGTATCTCAGTGTTATGTTATGGGACTTGTTGGTGTGTTTGGATGTGGTCCCGAGGGGCTCGGGTGAGTTTCAGATAGGTTTGGGCTGTGTTGCGCTCGTTTTTCTTATGTTTCGTCGTCGTTTCTTCAAATAATGAATGGTACCACATTAAGCAAACGAGCTCTGATTTCTGTTTTGATTGAAGCATTAGATCCGTATCGTAATTACGGATTCATAGCAAAAAGAATCGTTGAACTTGGACACGTATGAGGAATTTATGGTCATTTTACTAAAAATTGGGTTGCCAGATTTTTTTCAGATTAATTACGAAATTGCCGCTGAATTCGTATTTAAAAATCTGCACTATTTGCAAATATTGAAACCAACATATCTCCTTCATTATAAGGTCAAATTAAGTGATTCAAAAGCCTAACTTGACTAAAATTTCAAAATGAATCCATAGGAGGCATAAAAATCGAGTTTCGGTATTGTTTGGAATGAGAAATGAGGCAGAATAGCTGGCAAAAAATATATAAAATAAGAGTTTATTCATTCAGTCATATTTTGAATTGGGGAGCTCAGATTTGGGCAATTTTGGAAGCAATTTTGACCATATGGATTGGGGTAAGTGTTCTCTACTTGGTTTTGGTTATATTTCATGATCCATCTTCGTTTTTGGGACTTGATTGATGATGTCAAAGTGAAATTTGGGGGGTTTTGCCTAAAGTTTCATAATATGAATTTTTTATTTTGAACATCGATTTGGAATCGGAATTGAGAGAAACTAGTATGGTTGGAATCGTAATTGAATGGGTTTTCGGATTTTGTGAGTTTTATCGGGTTCCGAGGTGTGGGTCTGGGTGTGATTTTTGACCGGATTTGGGATTTGATTTATGATTCGAACTTTATCATTTGGAATTGTTTCCTTGGGCTTTATTTGAGGTATTTGAGTTTCTTTTGGCTAGTTTTGAAGACGTTCGGAGGTCACTACACGCGTGATGGAATTTTTGGAGCATCACTTGGCTTGCTCGATGTTGTAATTGACTTGTTCGATATAAGTGTTTTGCCTCAATTTGTTGAGGGAATTTTTTCTCTTATTTGTCGTTGTTTGCTACCTGCGAGGGTGATACATATATGAGGTGACGAGCGTATATGTATGTGCCAAGGTTAATCATGCTTGGGGGTGGATTATGTTACATTTATGTTTGTAGAATTTCGTGACCTCTTACTTCATGCCTCACTTGACTTATAGATATTAAGAACCTAGTATTAAATGTTAGAATCTACACTTAGCCTATTATAACTTGATCAAATTTGATGGAACTCTGAGAATACATTGATGTGTCTAATCCGGTCATCCCTATGCATAATCGTTAATACATTGTTACGGCCGATATTTTGAGATGCTAGATTCCATACTTGTACTGTTGATAAATTGTGGCATTTATGGAAGTACTTGAATTATGTGTTCCTTGATGGTTCATTAAATCATTGTTGGCTTGTAAAGCAGTGATTGAGAATTTTTTTTGGAATATTCATTGAACACTCTCCTCGATGTTATATATACTTCATGCCTTGCCATTTTATTAATATTCATATGCTTGATGAGGAAGAGTGCAAATCACGAAGGGTGATACCGTGCCATTTCATATACATTATCATGTGAGGAAAGAGTGTAAAGCACGAAAGGTGATGCCGTGTCATTTCATTTATATTGTTATGATTTTAATATTATGAGGTCATGGCACGAAGGGTGTTTCCATGCAGGTGAGGATGAGGGACATGCATTATGATGTGATATCTATTTTCCGTGTATACATTTCTACCTTTACCTTGAGTTGTCATTGTCGCCATTATATATTTTGTGTGATATGTTGTTATTGTCCCGTACTTGACCTCTATCTTAATTGTTGTTGTGTTGTCCATGTCCTTTACTTTCTTAACTTGAATATGCCTTGCCTATTTCTTGCTTTTATAATTATACTCATATTGTATCTATTATGTTACACCTTAGTGTAAGTCTTCCACCATGCTAGTCCTTCATGTCCTTACTTGTTAACTTGTGAAGATCATGTTATGTTACTGATGTTCTTCTGTATATTCTCGGTTATTATTACTGCTTGCTTATTTAGCTTCCTTGTCATTTCTGTTGTCGGTATTTCTATCATTTCGTTGGTACTGTTTTACACATATATGGTGAGGATGAGATAAATGCACGAAGGGTGTTGTCGTGCCATTAGACTTGATGTCTTGAGTACTTTATCACATTATGGAAGTATATGAGGTGATTGTTGTGGTTCATGGACTTCGTTCTAAGGAAAGGGTCGGTTGAGATGTTGGAAATTGTTAAATTGTGATCCTTTCTGATAATCTTTTATTTCCTGTTACAGTCGCATTGTGTACTCTGTTCTATTATTTTGTCTTTTAGTTTTATTGCTAGTTTATATTATAGTGTTCATTAATGAGTATTTTTTTAACTAAAAATCTCGTCACTACTTCGACGGGGTTAGTCAAGATACTTACCGGTACATAGGGTCGGTTGTACTGATACTGCACTTCTGCACACTCTACGCAGACTATTGGAGCAGAGCTGCTAAAGAAGTTGGGGCATGACCCTGAAGATGTTCGTGTATTCTATATAGAAGCTACCACTTGTCCTTAGTATTTTTAGACATTATTGATCTGTTCATGTAGTTTTCAAATAGAACGTGTATTTATTCATACTAGCTTTGTATATTATAAGTATTAGAATCTCATGAGTCATACTACCAGTTCTTGGGTAAATTTGTACAAGTTCAAATAAATCCTAATTTATTTTTTGATAAGTTTATTTGGGTGTTTCTTTATTAATTGGCTTACCTAACGGGTCAAGTTAGGTGCCATCATAACCTGTGATTTTTGGGTCGTGACAAGATGGTATCAGAGCCCTAGGTTTGTAGGTTCGACGAGTCATGAGCAAGTGTCTAGTAGAGTCCTACGGATCGATATGATGACGTCCATATCTATCTTCGGGAGGCTACAGGGCATTTAGGAAAAAATTTCCTTTCTTCTTTCCTTATCGTGCGGCCTTGTTTCAGCTTGAAATCTATGACTTTGACTCTTCTCAATCGCTCATATGTGATGTTGTGCGCTCAGTATTCGATATGTGCCGATGATCGGCGATGCTACAGATGGATTATGACGGGCTATGGATGCTTGATTATCATCGATGTGTTGCTAGACTCAGAAGCGGATGCAGTGTTAGATATTCTAGTAGTTCATTTGTGGTTTGAGGCGGGTTCATATGGCTGATTGGTAAGTGAAGGTTTGGGAATATTAGTCGGTGGCCTGGCTATTGTGATTAAGGTAATTTCATGTGAAGGTGTCGATTTGAGTATAACTAGTGGGCCATCTCCTACTTGATGAGTTTAGATTATGTGTCTCGTATAAGGTTTCCATTCGGTGGAGTGCATATGTGATCATTTCAGAGCATTTGGGGAAGTGTTTGATCACTGCAATGGTGGGTAATCGCTTGGCAGAGTCTTCGGGGTGTTGTATGATCAGCATGGCATGAGTTTTGAAGTGTTCAGCTGAATAATCGTGTTGGATTGAGGCATGTTGTGAAGATATAGTACTTTGGGTTTCCAAGAGGGTGTTCTATGGCTTCGAGCTAAGTGGTGGAGGCTGCTAAAGACAATCAGAATATAGGGTCACAGGTCGTATCAGTTTCCGAACCGGGAGACTGTTTTGTTATTTCTTTGAATGGGCATGTGCTGGTGTAGCACGGGTTGTTTGACGTGTATTAGTTGTGTATTGAAGATCAGAGTGATATAAGTGGTTATCGAGAAGGTTCTGGCAAGTCCCAGGTCTTATGTAGCCTTTAAGGGCTTTTTGATTTGTCTACGGGTGGGCTTGAAAATGGAAGGGAATGGTAATTGGATCTGCGGTTTTCCTTGTCAAGAAGAGTCTACATGTCAATGTTGGAGTGATGTAAGAAATGGTTTCGAAACCCCAAGAAGTTCCCTCAGGGCGGTCCACGTGACTTGGTTGAGTTAGAGGCGATTGGTTCTGATTACTTGATAATGCGTTATTGAGTTTCCAAAAACTTATCATGGTTTTGATCACGGTTGGAGTTGATGTTTTCTACAGGTATATGAGTTATAATGCTTATGGTTCAGAGTTGAATGTGAGACTTTTTTGGCGTTGCAATTAGAATGTTAGAAACGATAACGCCGCGTGGGGTGGAAAGGTTGCAAGTACAAGGTTGCAGTTAGTTTTGAAGGGAAGGATATGAGTTCTTGATAGTACGGACGATTTTCGGTGTTTAAGGTTTTACTTGCACTATGTGTTTTCACCGGAGCGCCTGTTTGCAGATGCATTGTGTTTTGATTTATGAGTACACTTCTGAAGGATGATGTAGTATGAGTTATGTGTCAATTATTTGGGAAGCGATGTTGATTAGGTATTAAAATTCTGATATTCACAAGTCTCAGAGATTGAATATTCTTGTTAGTGGACTATCCCTCGATTGTGAGTTGTGAAGGAGTGTAGAAGATTGGATAATTAATAGCATACATGATCGATAGGTTGTTGTGGATTTTTGGAAGGATATTTACCTAATCGGTAAGGATCGGGATTTGGTTGGGGTTATTTGAAAGCTCAATGAGAATATGTATTCTGTATCATGTTGGATTTGCTTGCTCTTGCGCAGTTGATGCCACATGTATATCATCGGGTGGAGTGGATGTTATTCACGCCTTGGTTTATGTCGTATATTTTTCTCTTATGATAGGACGGGTTATGAGGGTTACATGATTCTTCGCGCGCATATTGTGATTCAATTTAGGCCTCATGGCACTATGGGCGAGGTGGACTTTGTGATGTTGATTTTCTTATTGCACCATAGTTGTGCTTGACTTTCTCAGTGTTGTTTGTTCCTAATGATTTTTCACACAAATATATTTTGTACACTCTGTTGTGCTTGATGTTGACGCACATGTGATCAGTGAGTCGAGTATTATGGCTCGAAGGGTACCCTATATGGATTGATATGATGGGATCGGGACGCCGCAACGGTACAGTGATGAAATGTGGCTCCTTATTTTTATTTTATGTATTTTTATTTCACCTTGTTGACAATAGTTCATAGTAAAATGCTAAAATTTCCCTGCCTGCTTAACTGCTTAGTAGTTTCTTTATTTAGTTCTCTTACTGCTATCTGTCATGTATGAATTATTATTTTTCGGTGTTCGAAACCAGGTTGTGTGTGGATCCATATGATTATTGTCGATACTTGTCGGTGTGGCTGCTTGTGTCAGCTTAGCTGAGGTTTCTATACCTGAGATTTGCGTTATGCTATTGTGATGAGGAAGGTTTGGAAGGATAACACCGTAGTTTGTTGAGGATTTGGACAACGGCCCTGGTCGGGCAAGTGAGTTTCTTGGCTTATTGATCAGATGAGTGATTAAACGGTTATGCGTGTCTCTTTTATTATCGGTAGGGTATGAAGGTTTTGAACGAGGTTCTAATCTTTATGAGGTTTGCTACCAGCACCGGATTTGTTTTGGGCAGTAACGATGGTCGGCAGTTCCCACTGGGAGTGTCGAAGTAATGGGGTATATCATGTGATTACATCTTGTGTTATGGTTGTGACTTGATACAGCTTGTTCAGACTTATACAGTATGTTGTTGTGGGATTCGGGTCTCGTAATGAATTCTAAATGATAGAGATTGAGTTCTAAGGTTTAAGGACCAAGGTCGAAATAAGGATCTCTAGTTATGTTGTGTTGGAAGGCTTATGTGGATCAGGGTTACATGGGATCACCCCCGGGTTTATGCTTAGTAAGGTTACACCACGATTTGGTATCTTTGGAAAGCCTCCTGGCACGTTCGAGGACAAACATGTGTTTAAGTGGTGGAGGATGTGACGACCCGACAGGTCGTTTTCAGTATCTACACTTTGCTCGGTACTTTGAGGGCTCGAGTATCTCCGTGTTATGTTATGGGACTTGTTGGTATGTTTGGACGCGGTTCCTAGGGTCTCGGGTGAGTTTCAGATAGGTTTGAGCTGCGTTGCGCTCGTTTTTCTTATGTTTCGACGTCGTTTCTTCAAGCATGAATGGTACCACATTAATCAAACAAGCTTTGATTTCTGTTTTGATTGAAGCATTGGATCCGTATCGTAATTACGGAGTCATAGAAAAAAGAATCGTTGAATTTGGACATCAAATGAGGATTTTATGGTTATTTTACTAAAAATTGGGTTGTCATATTTTTTCCAGATTAATTACGAAATTGCCACTACATTTGTATTTAAAAATCTGCACTATTTGCAAATATTGCAACCAATATATCTCCTTCATTATAAGTTCAAATTGAGTGATTCAAAAGCCTAACTAAACTAAAATTTCACAAGGATTGGAGGCATAAAAATCGAGTTTCGGGATCGTTTGGCACAAGAAACGAGGCAGAATAGTTGGTAGAAAAATATATAAAATAAGGGTTTGTTCATTCGGTCATATTTTGAGTTGGGAAGCTCGGATTTGGGAGATTTTCACCAAATGGATTGGAGTAAGTGTTCTCTACTCGATTTTGGTTATATTTCATGAATTCATCTTCATTTTTGGGATTTGACTGATGATGTCAAAGTGAAATTTGGGGGTTTTGCCTAAAGTTTCATAATAAGAATTTTTGAGTTTTGAACATCGATTTAGAGTCCAAATTGAGTGAAACTAGTATGGTTGGACTCGTAATTGAATGGGTTGTCGGATTTTATGAGTTTTATCGGGTTGTGAAGTATAGGGTCGGGTGTGATTATTGGCCAGAATTGGGATTTGATTTAGGATTCGAACTTTATCATTTGGAATTGTTTCCTTGGGCTTTATTTGATGTATTTGAGTTGCTTTTGGCTAGTTTTGAAGACGTTCGGAGGTAACTACGCGCATGGTGGAATTTTTGGAACATCGCTTGGCTTGCTCAGTATTGTAATTGACTTGTTCGAGGTAAGTATTTTGCCTAACTTTGTTGAGGGAATTTTTCCTCTTATTTTTCATTGTTTGCTACCTGCGGGGTGTCGCGCCCCCCTTTTTCCTCTCGTTTCGGATTAGTCAGGGTTTTTGAAATTTTTGGGACAACTCATTTCCTTTTGGTAAAAGGGGTGTAAGGAATTTGAAGAGTCGCCACCTAACGAATTAAGGTGTGTTAGGGAACCTATTACGGGTCATTTATAACACTAATCGTATAACCTGAGATTGGGTAAGGGCTTGAAGTTACTTCAAGGGGATGGTGTTAGGCACCCCTCGAAGTCCACAACTGTGGGTCCCAGCCAAACTTACTTTGTGAATTAATCAGGTGGAAAAAAGCAGTCTAAGAACACATATGTAAGCAGCTAAAGGTTTTAACAGATTAGCATCTAAGCACACATATGTAAATGGGTGAAAGGGGTCCTAAGTTATTTATCCTATAGGATCATATCCATGTAATGCCCGGTAATCAATCCTCAATGAGGGGTTACACGTTGCATTAGCGCACAGGTCATCATATCCCTTTCTACTCATTATCCCACCCCTTAGCAGTTATATAAGCGAGTTGATTAACGAACTCTAAGCGTGTTGTTACCCGTCCTTCCTTTTGGTCCCGGAGGAGTTTAGGACCTCTAAATTTGTGTAGTTCTAGACAATCATAAGGTGTTTTAAAAGGGAAAAAATCTAGGCGACAAACAAATAACATGTAGGACTTGTCAAATAAAGGGAAAGCAGTCAGAAGGATCATGTTTACCTCCACGTGTATATAGCAAACAAGCAGCACGTCTCAAACACAAAGTTCAGATAAATTTCTGAGAAAGAGTCCTAGGACAGGATGTCTAGGTGAACATTAATATACAGAACATTCAACATTTTTTTACAAATTCAATGGCAGGGTCCTAATCAGTTTGCCTACTGATTTTAAAACCCTGTAAAACTTAGCAGTAAACAATCAAAAAATACAGTTTCCAATTTTATGCAAGGATATTAATTACCTAAGGCTTGCCTAGGCGTGGGACTATATGCAATCACAGTTACATGAGCTATTTAAACAATTTGAGATTATTTCAACTTATGGGCATGCTGATCTAGGTGATGCGGATTGTAACAAGTGATTTATAATAATTTGTATTTAGAGACAATGATACCTACGCGTGAGGCTGTTTTAAAACCTTTTCATGGATAGTTATTTATCTAGTCGAAATAGACATGATTCAACACAGATGCAAATAGAGTCCTAAGAACAGGATATCTAATACACACAGAGAATGACTATTTTTTATTAAGGCGGGATTATTAACCCAGTGGCATGATTTCTAAATGATCATGAATTATACAAAATTAGAAAAAGAGTGATGGTTTACCACATGTTACTAATATGCAAAGCAGTAAATGTGAGTGCCCTAAAAAAGGATATCTGATGCACAGATTCAGCATAGTTTTAATCAAATAACATAGCAATCCTAGAACATGATTTCAAGAGCGTATTATCATAACGTAAAGCCTATAGACATGATTTCTACCTGACTTTACCCCACAGGATCATATAGCTACCCTCCATTTTCACTAGTTACCCCAATATCCATTACAAAGGATTATTACAGACCAGGATTACATAAATTACATAAATGAAGTATAAATTAAACTATAGGGAGACTGAACCAGGGCCAAAGCAAAGCTAGTAAGGCCAGGCCTTCAATGATCTCAAATGCCAAAGGATTTCATAGCCAGATTTGTGTCCAGGTGTGTCAGAGTTCCCTAAGGACCTCGAGGATCCCGGGAAGTGCTCACACCCAGACTTTTCACAATAAGGATTGAGTATGTGCAGTGTGGAATGGCCAGCCCCAGTGTGCCAGAGTTCGGAGGAATCTCATGGGATTCCTAGGCAGTACACATACTGGAGGGGCAGAACCTATTGACCTAAGATTAAAGTGGGAGTGCTTGACATAGTTTTGAAGGACTTAGTGAAAAATAGCATAACTTTAAAAGATTTTCTAGGATAGAAACCAGTTTTAAGAGGAGGCCAAGAGTGAAAGCCATTTAAGAGAATAGTAAGAACATATTTTAAAATCAGTTCTGAAGAGAGAAAGTTTAGCACATAGTCAATCAATCATAGAATACATAGACATTCAACAAACTAGTATCACACAGGGATGAGAGGGGGTTGGGAGCATATAAGAGTCACATTAGGGTACATGAACGGGGTATAGAGGATACATGTAGACACCAACTGCATTGGACATCCAGGGGTCTTAGAGGCTTAGTAGGTTAGTCGAGGACAATAAGCAATTTGGACATAGAGCACAGCTGAATGTAGAAAATAGGACATGTCGTAGACAGGATTAGGTATACAGGCAGGGTCAATCAAATAACCAACATGATTATATAGTTAAGGGATTAAACATATATTAACAAACAGGTTGGTTAAGTATCAGATAACTAGGTGAAGTGTAGACATGCTACTCATACATTGAACAGAACAGAACTTAGACATGCTAAGGAATGAAGTAAACAGGGAAAACAAATTGGATTCATGGGCAATGAACTAGTGCAGTAATGAAACACATAAATTTTGGGTTTCAAAATTTAATCGGAGACATACCAGTTAAAGAAGAGAGCACAAAATGTAAAGTAGGTGCAGTTCAATATCTAGCCTTGGCTTACAGCAGGCTAGATCAGTGATTATCACAAGTAACAGAGAAAGAAAAGAGAGAGTTTGAATGTAAGTGTGTGTTTTTGAACTTGTGTTCGTGTTTTTGAAGTGAGAATAGAGGAGAGTATATATAACAGTCAAGGGCAAAGTAAAATAAGGTAAAGGAAATCAATCACCAACAATTAAGGAAGCCACAGAATTATCAGGCAAAAAATCAGCAAATCTTCCCTTAATTAAGGGAGTAATTACCCACGGTAAAGGGCAGGACAATATTTAAGGAAAGAAATCAAATAACCTTATGTATGGAGTAGGTAATTAGGGGTAAATAAACAAGAGCTTAATTAAGGAAACAAGTAGTAAGAATTAGTAAATATCACAGTTAGTAATAAATAAGGCAAGAAATAATTAAAGATTATGAAAAATAAGAAATAACCGGAAATCAACATATAGGTATCACCATAGCAAATCAATGAATCAAAGACTCGAAATAATACTAATTTTAAGGACAATAACATAGGTTTCCATGAATAAGAAGATAAGCCAAGTATAAACAAAAAGGATCGAATCTGAAACCCTAATAGAGACATACTAGGGTAAAATCACCAGGTATTCAAACTAGACGAAGGAGAAGCCATGTGAATCAAAGCACAAAACCCAAATCATGTAGCAGGATCCAAACAAAGTGTCAAAAATGGTGGTTTTAGCATAAACCAGTTAGGGTTAAGGAAAACTTAATAAAATAAGTCGAAAACACATAAGAACAGGAGATTAATCACATGAGATCAGAAAAAGTTTTGAAGAAAGATTTCCAAGAAACCCTAGTTTAGGAAGATGGAAAACCATTTGAAAATCAGAAGATAAGAAAACACATGAAATAGGTTTAACTCATCTTAGATCTGTACAGATCTGAGAAAGCCAAAGGACGAAATTAGGGTTTTGAAAAATAATATGGAGACGAAGACATACGCTTAGAAATCCATAGGTTTAGGCAAAAATAGGAAGATCTTACTTGACATCGAGCCAGAACAGCCTAAAACAGGCAAGGAAAAGCCAAGTCGTAAGTGGACTGACCCCTGTCCCTTGAGGACCTTAGAGACAGCAAAACCCGGTGTAAGAGAGTCGTTAGAGGCCTGAGGGTGGTGAGAAATCGCCATGGTCGACGGCAGATGAGTGACGGCGAGGGGGGAATTAGGGTTGGGATTAGAGAGAACTCGAGAGAGAAGGGAGATGAGTGAAGGCGGATGAGAGGAGGAAAATAAGGGGTTTGGGAGGGGGTAGTTTTAGGTTAATTAAGGAAGGAGATAATCTGGGCCGTTGATCAAAAATGATTAATGGCCAGGATTCAAGAAGACTTGGGTCGGGTAGGTAAATGGTTTGTGGATTATATTGGGCTGGTTTATAAGGGTTTAGGCCTGGGTTATATTGGGCTAATTTATAAGGATTTTTGGCTAGTTAATTAGGCTGAAATTGAAATGAAAATAAGGCCATTATTTAAATACCCCAAATAAATTCATTAAAATACTTTATAAAATAATCACTAATTATAAAAATGAATTTTACGCATGGAGACATTTTCAAATTAATTATTTAGTATTTAAAAATACAATGGACTAACTTCCGGTAAAAATAACATGAAAATTATATGCATGGGCTATAATCGCAAAGTTATTGCAATTATAGCCAAAAAGGTGTCAATTTAGCTATTTATGAAATGATTTGGACTCAATAGGACCATAATAGTAATATTAAATCAAGTTAGGTTTTTGAAATTATTTGTGATGCAATTTTATGATTATTTATAAAAAATAAAATACTGAGCAAGCTAATAAAAATGTAAAAATTATGGAAAAATAACAATTGGTGCTAATGCATGATTTTGAAGACATATAAGCAATTAAAAAAATTATTTTGGTAAAAATTGGGTATCAACAGCTTCCCCTCTTTGCCTCCTAAAGGATGAAAGAGAGCTCGGGTAGAGATATGATGGCCAATTTTGACCGAGCGAAACGGTTTGAGAGATTTAAGCTGCACTGTGGCTTCTGAGCTGCCTACATATCCCTGGTTTTACAGGAATCAGGTCGTGTGTAGTTCTGGATTCATCGGCGGAATATACCGATGAGGTCATCGCAATAACGGACGCAATATCTAGGGATAGGTAAAAGAATGGTTTGTGAGGAGAAGTCAGGTTTGATATAGTCGGAGGAACTGGAGCGGGATCGCTCCTGCTGGGATAGCAGTTGCTTGTCAGGTCACCTGCAAATAGAGATACTACGAGCATATATTCGTGCGAAAATTTAAACATGATGCAGGTTCCCTTAGGACCATGAAAGCTATCATTGGATGGTTGAGGATGACGTCCTTAGACCATGACGTCCCAGGCCATGAATTGTTCGGTGAGAGGTTCTCGAGCCATGAAATGATGTTCTCGGGCCATGAAGATGGTGCCTCCGAACCATGACTCCTTTGAAGAATGATATGCAAATTTGAAGATCCTCAGGCCATGACATGGTATCTTCCGGCTATGAGGATGATGCCTTAGGACTATGACGCCTTTGGACAGATTGGAAATATTTCAGCTCATGAAATGCAATAATATGATGTCAACAAGACAAGGCTCAGTCTTGTGAAGTGGAGGGCAAAGCTTAGCCTGAAAGAAGAGAAGAGTAGATAATGCCGGAGAGACAGCGCTTAGTCTCGGTGAAAGAATTTAAATTGGAGGCAGAGCTTAGTCTCATGCAAGATGCGGGACAGGGCTTAGTCCCATGCAGGTGAAGGCAGAGATTAGCCTTATACAGATGGAGGTTGAGCTTAGCCTCATGCAATATATGGAGGTAGAGCTTAACCTCATGCACGATGTGGAGACAGAGCTTAGTCTCATGCAAATGAAGGCAGAGATTAGCCTTATGCAAATGGAGGCAGAGATTAGCCTTATGCAAGATGCGGGATAGGGCTTAGTCCCATGCAAATGAAGGTAGAGATTAGCCTTATGCAGATGGAGGCAGAGGTTAGCCTCATGCAAGATGCGGGACAGGGCTTAGTCCCATGCAAATGAAGGCAGAGATTAGCCTTATACAGATGGAGGCAGAGGTTAGCCTCATGCAAGATATGGGACAGGGATTAGTCCCATGCAAATGAAGGCAGAGATTAGCCTTATGTAGATGTGGAGGTAGAGCTTAACCTCATGCAAGGAAAGGCAGCGTTTAGCCTTATGCAGGAGAGTAGAATCAATAGTAGGTAATAGCGGAGTTTCTTAGCTGGTAGAAGATTTTGATAATGCGATTTGTGAGGATTGTGACTTTACGGAACATCTATCCTTTATCCATACATCCGAAGAAAAATCGTGAGTTTTGTAGATGGGGGAGGTTGATTCGTGTTCCCGCTGGCTTTGCTTGTCCTGCTTTGCTTGGTATGATGATCCTGTTTGCATCATCGGGGTATCGTTTGGATAAACAGAGCTATTTTACAAGCAAGCATGCATAGTTTTGTAAATACATAGTAAAAATGTACTTTAAGAGTTTTAGATGAACCGACGACCGTGACAAGATCTGACACATTGGATCCAGTTCTATTCCTCGACGCCTGACAATGAACCCAAGCAATTTTCCAGCAGGAACCCCGAATGTCACTTTGCAGGGTTTAATTTCAAGTTGTATTCTACAATCTGTTGAAGAACTTCCTCAAATCTACTATATGATTTGTGGCTTTCTTGGACTTTATGATGACGTCATCCACATATACCTCGATCTCCTTATGTATCATGTCATGGAAGATAGTAGTCATAGACCTCATGTAAGTGGCCCCAGTATTCTTTAGGCCGAATGGCATCATCTTATAACAGTATACTCCCCACGGCGTGATGAAAGCTGTTTTCTCAGCGTGCTCTTCGTCCATCCAGATCTGATGGTAACCAGCGAAGAAATCCACAAATGACTAGAGCTCATGTTTGGCACAATTGTCGATTAGGATGTGTATGTTTGGAATAGGGAAATCATCTTTTGGACTGGCTCAGTTGAGATCCCGGTAATCGACGCAAACTCTGACCTTTCCATCCTTCTTTGCTACTGGCACGATGTTGGCTAACCATGTTGGGTATTTAACTACCCTGAGGACCTTGGCATTGATTTGTTTGGTGACTTCCTCCTTGATTTTCAAACTCATGTCAGGCTTGAACTGATGGGGCTTCTCCTTCACAGGTGGGCATATTGGATTGGTGGGCAACTTGTGAGCCACGATAGATGTACTTAGTCCGATCATATCATCGTACGACCATGAAAATACGTCTTCATACTCCTTCAGAATTGTGTATACCCTTATTTCTCTGGCGACAACAAATGGATGCTAATGCGGGTTTCTTTGACAGTCTCTGAATCTCCCAAGTTGATTACCTCGGTCTCGTCCAGATTGAACTTAGGCTTATTCTCAAATTCCTCTACTTCTCTGACGATTTCCTTGGGTATGATATCTTCTTCTGAATCATTGTCCTTTTGTGGCGTTGTTTCATTGCATGTCACAGTCATTGGTTCATCAAGACAGGAAATAGTAATGCCCGGGACTCGTCGGGCCCTGGATGGTCTAACATTCCAGTTTCTGAAGAACGATCCCTTGCTCACAGCTTGGATGGTAGGGACCTCATCCTCCTCCTCCTCAATGATGACACAACAATCCATATCCTCGTCTTCCAAGAATAATTTCCTTAAGGCTGCTAATGCTTCCTCCTCCTTTGGTCCCCCTATGACGTCGGCTTGCTGGAAAGTCTGTTCCAGGTGCAGTATGGGCTGCTCCAATGGATAGTAAGGACCGCGCCATGGTGGCGTCCAGTCATCGTACTCTTGCCAAGTGTACTGGTAACCCAGGACAAAGGTAGTGTCGTGGCGCTTGAGCCGTATTGGCTCGAAAATGCATTGAAGATTCTTACCGAGACCCTTGCCGGGTTTGTATCCGCTCCAATTCATTATGCTTTCAATCTTACTATTCCACCACTTATCCTTGTTTATTGCATTGACATGCTCGATGTGATGATAAGTTTCTCCACCAAGCCTTCTCTTACCCTCAACTACAGGGATAGTCTAGCGGTTGTAGATGGGGTTGCTCTCATCCCCATGATAATGACTTCCTGATGATTCCTCTCAAATTTTACGTCCTGATGCAAAGTCGAGGCCACGTCCCCAGCGGCATGTATCCATGGTCGTCCTAGTAGCAAATTATAGGACGTGAATATATCTAACACCTGAAATTCAACCTCAAACCATGTAGGCCCCATCTGCAAACGTAGGTTGATTTCTCCAATGGTGGACCTTTTAGACCCATCTAAATCCTTTACATTCATGTATCCTTCTAATATTTTGTACAGTAACTTGCCTAACCTATTTAGTGTTGTCAATGGGTAAATGTTAAGGCTGGACCCTCCATCAATCAGAACCCTGGTAATGAAGTAATCTTCACATTGTACGGTAATGTGCAGTGCCTTGTTGTGACTCAAGCCATCAGGTGGTAGTTCATCCTCGTGGAAAGTAATCTTGTGACTTTTTAATACATGCCCCACCATGTTAGCTATCTCTCCGCTTGTGATGTTGTTAGGCACATAACCTTCATTCAAAACTTTCATCAGAGCACTCATATGTGCTTCTAAATTCTGCAGCAATGATAAGATAGATATCTGGGATGGAGTCTTGTTCAGATGATCTATGACTGAGTACTCCCTGGCTTGCACCTTTCTCCAGTGGTCATCCGGTCCTCTCTCAATAACGGGAGGCCTGTTAGAAACCTGCTTGCTGGACTCTCCCAAATGTTCAGGTGTATAGACCCTTCCAGTCTTGTTCATCCCCTGTGCAGCACCAGCTTCTTCTACCTTGACCTTTCCTTTCCTTCTAGCTTCAGCTACGTAATCCCAGGGCACGGCATTAGTGTTGAAGGGAGTCGTAGTTTATACTGTCACTATAATTTGTGTGGATACCTTTACTTCGAATGGAACAGGAGTCACCGCAGGTGGTGCTATTTCAACATCGAATGGTGCGGGCGTATATGTAGGCGGTGATATCTCAAACTCGAACGGGACCGATGTAGTCACCTCAACCTCTCCTAATGGTTGTATCTGCACTATGATGGGATTAAGGGCAACCAGTGGTTTCTTGGGATCGTCGCCTTCTTTGATCAACCCGATTGACCTCTCTGGGTCCCATTCTTCATTTATTTCTATCACATTGACGCCTCCACCCCTATGATCTGGGAGGGGGTTATTGCGAACATTAGGAGCAGCTTCCTTAACTTGAATGATTTTGTTGTCGATCAGAGCCTGTACCTTATCCTTCAATGAGCGGCATTCATCGATGTTATGTCCCTTCATGCCGGAATGGTATGCACAGGTTTTATTTGGATTGACCCATTGGGATTGATTCTCTGTGGCTACATCAGGGATGGGAGTGACATAACCAGCAGCTTTTAGCCTTTCATACAGCTGGTAAATGGGCTCGGCAATGGCGGTATACTGTTTGGGTGGCATGCGGTCAAAGTTTAGTCGAGGTCTTGGGAAGTTTTGGCGAGCTGGAGGTGAGTGAAAGTGAGTCGCTTGGGAGTTGTATGTGTGATAGGCAATGGCTGGTTGGGAATATCTGGGAGATGTGGGTTGATATGTAGGTGGAGGTGACGATTGATATGTGGGTGTAGGTGCTTGGTATGCGAGTGGAGAGGTTTGATACATCAGTGGAGATTTGGGTCCCTGTGCAACCATTACTGCTCCGACGTGTTTCTTCTTGGATATACCACCGGACTGCAATGCTTTGTTGGTAGCTTGTAGTGCTTCAAAATTTGTGACCATCCCACTCTTGATGCCCTCTTCAATCCTTTCACCCAGCTTGATGATGTCAGAGAACTTGAGATTTTCAATTATCAGTCTTACATAATATTGCGAGTCATGTGCCCAGAAGAAAAATTTGTTCATCTGTTCTTCATCTAATGCCGGTCTAACCTTGGCCACTTCTGACCTCCAATGAGTGACATACTCGTAAAAGGTTTCAGTGGGTTTCTTCTTGAGATTCTGGATGTAAAATATGTCCGGTGCATTTTCCGTGTTGAACCTGAATCGGTCCATGAAATCCGAGGCCATACTCACCCAATTAGGCCACTTCTTGGGGTCCTGGATGATGTACCAAGACAAGGCATCCCCTATGAGTCTCCTCATGAACTATTTCATCCGGATCTTGTTGTCTCTTCCAAGTCCGACCAGTTTGTCACAATAGGTCCTCAAATGGACCCTAGGATCACTAGTACCATCGAACATCTCGAACTTGGGAAGTTTGTAACCCTCCGGTAGTTCTACATCAGGCTGTATATAGAGATCTTCATAATTCAATCCTTCGATCCCCTTACCTTCTTCCATGCCTTGAATTCGTCTAGTCAATTTCTTGAGTTCTTCGGCCAAGTTCCTGATAAGCACATCCTTCTCAATGGATTCCGGTGTGTAAGAGATGGGTTGAGTGGAGTGAGGTAGAGTCTCCACGTATATGGGATTATTCTGGTGTCCTGGTGCTTGAGCATAAAGGTGATCGTTGGTGGAGTTTTGTGGTTCAGGAATGATGGGTGCGGTTCTTCGAGGAGTGTGACAGGTACTTTGTTGGTATTGTAGTGGGATTGTTTGATTTTGCGATGGAGTTATATATTGGTGAGTTGCAGGAGGATTCTGTTTTTTGGGGGTATTCTGAGGTGGTGCGGGGTTTTGAGTGTTCGGGTGGCAGATATCTGGAACACTAAGTGAGAAGGACAAGTTCTCTAGGTTCCGAACATTCTCAAGTTCTCCTTGAAGTTTCAGTAGCCTTTGTTCAAGTCGCGACACAACATCATTCTGGACCTGAGTACCCCGACTGTCCGAATCCTTTGGGTGTTCAACTGGTATAGCGTTTTCCTTTCTAATGTTGCTCAACTCTTCCATCTTGCTCTTGCCTTTGCCTTTGGGTGGAATATGAGGAGGAGAAGTTGGAGGCCCCCTGGATCTTTTATGATATGCTGATGATGCCATAATGCACGAACCAACCTTTGGGGAAGGGGAATAATCAAAAGAAATAAAATAAAAACAAAAGGTAACAAGTCACTGAGGGTTATGACGACAGTATTTGCAGCATTTAAACACATATTGCAGGAATGTAAATGCACGTCTTAATTTGGGAGCCTCGTTGTGCCTGAGGTAGTCCTAGAGACAAGTTGATTTGGAGAACTTAGATACCAAAATGCATCATATCATTAATGTAAATAGACGAATCCCAAAACGATACTAAAATAACAAATGGGAAATAAGCCACTAATGGCACTTGGCCTTATTACATTTATGAAAGCGAAAAGGTAAATCTATCCTATTTGGTCCCAGAAGGACCTTCCCCAGATTCGATATTCTTGATTCCATCGAACAAGTTCCCCATCTCGCGCAGTCCCAGCAGCAGGTACGCTCTAGCTAGGTGTCCTCGTTCATTCCCCTCAACGTTCTGGAAATCCTCGATCCTTTTGATGACTTTGCCCTCCAATTCCACTATTCCTCGCTCCAGATATTCCAGCTTCCTATTGGAAAGGACAGTCATCTCTTTCTATTCTTCGATCAGCCTCTTGTTGGTTTCATGTATTTCTCGGTGCTCGTTCTCGGAATCGCGGATCCTTTTGCGCAGCCGGTTGTACTTGACCTGAGCCTCGGCATCCTCGTCTATGTTTCTATTGCCTCGGCTGTTTCCCGGTCTCACTGTCCTGTCCAAGTTGTCTTCCAGTCATGCCTGGTAGAAAGGTGCACATCCTGCATGGTATCTGTCTGGTTCAATAGTATTCTTCTCTATGACAATTTTGTAGTGCCACATGTGTTGAGCTTGAAGTTTTAGGGGACGTCATCGTCCTGGAAATCCGCTCTAAAGTGACCCATCTTGGCAACCCTTGGTACAACTTGTTTTCTGCCTGCCTGCCTCATGACTCGGAGGGGAACATAGGGATATATACCTCTCAACCCGATCAGCACTAAGTGTGGTGCATCGCTGGATCTAATGATAAATTCATCCGTCGGGAACCACTCGAACATCCATTGCACATGTTCCTCGGTCAGATTATCAAAGAATTCCACCCACTCCTTGGCAATTTCCAGCTGAGCAAATCTGTCTGGAATGTAAGTCATCCGCTTGGGGTGATGGAAAGCAATGTGATCATTCCAAGCCCTTCGCGGAAGTTCTTGGCGATATTGGCCCTTTTGAAGGTGTTCTAGGATCCATAACTGCAGCAACAGGTTGCAACCCTCAAAATGTTTAACTCCTCTTTGCCAATGCTCCAAGGCTCGGTGAATATCAGCTAAGATCATAGGGACAATGCGGAAGGTTTGCCCGTCGATCCCTTCCATCAAGGCCCTGGTTACCATGGCTAGCCTAGTATGAATCATTTCCTTCTCCGTCGGGAACACTATCAAGCCCAAAAAGCACACAATAAACATGAATACCCTGCGGTGGATGTGACCCAGAGACGTGATGGTAAACTCGTCATTATAGGTGCGGTATTATTTTTTGTGGCTGTATCTTTCATACAAGTACTCGAAAGGTATGTAAGATAGTTTTAAACACTCCAATTCAGCATTCTTCTTCAACCCCATCATTTTCAGAAAACTTTTGCCCGCGCGATTCTCAGGTACCAACAGCCCAGGGATTTCCAAGATATCCTGGAAAGTCCTCCTATTTCTTCTAAGAGCGGTGTCATTTCAATATTCCCAAAGCGGAATACAGCTCTTTCACTATCCCAAAACAAAGTGGCAGCCTCAATCAAAATATTATTTGGCTGGATGTCCAGAAGAGAAGGTAAATTTCCAGATGCTTCCTCGCGTGTTTCTTATCACTTGAAGGAAGGTCTTCCCGCCAGTCTAGGAGCATTGGTGGGATAATGCTGACCATACCGAATCTGAGGACCTCGTGCCTCATTTTCTGCAAGACAAAAATGGTTAGGCCCTTTCCCCCACCAGACTCGATTGTTTATACACTTATGATTAACATACAGGCATTTAGTTCTCCAAGTTAATGCACAGAACATGATCGTGTCTGTTGGGATTATGAAAACCCCAGTGGACTTTTTGGATAAGGTTGTCTTAAAGGGTTATTGTGCGGACGACACATTAACCCGGCTAGGTTTGACCATGATGCATGCACAATATAACAAGAGTAAGGCTTCTATGGGGTTTTAGACCGGTACCCTTGAGCAGACAACTCAAGGGGGAAAGGCACGGAACCATCGACTGCACCGCTGATCGACTAGTTTTACCGCAAATAAGCCTTTCTGAACTTAGGGGTGATATAAATAGGAAGAGCGCAACCACTCATCAAGCGTTGCTATAGGATTTGTTTAGGCACGAGTGGAGTATGATGTTGAGCAGGATTATGCAGCAATAAATAAGCAATAAACAGCATGTTTTCATGTATTTTCACGTTATGAAAGCGATAAATACGGCAGTTATAATTGAAAAGCGATTACAAAGGAAACAAGGAAACATGTCAGCTTCATTTTGGGAAAATAGATACTTGGGAAAGTAAACAATTAATTGCACATAAAGGGGAAGGGGAAAGGGTGCAATCATTAACAAAATAAAGCACATTTAGACAAATTCACAAAGCAGTTTGTAATGGTAAAATCCTAGAATCCCCAGCAGAGTCGCCATGCTGTCGCGCCCCCCTTTTTCCTCTCCTTTCGGATTAGTCAGGGTTTTTGACATTATTGGGACAACTCATTTCCTTTTAGGAAAAAGATGCAATGAATTTGAAGAATCGCCACCTAACAAATTAAGGTGTGTTAGGGCACCTATTACGGGTCATTTATAATACTAATCGTATAACCAGAGATTGGGTAAGGGCTTGAAGTTACTTCATGGGGAAGGTGTTAGGCACCCCTCGAAGTCCACAATTGTGGGTCCCGGCCAAACTTTGTGAATTAATCAGGTGCAAATAAGCAGTCTAAGCACACATATGTAAACAGGTAAAGGTTTTAACAGATTAGCAGTCTAAGCACACATATGTAAATGGGTGAAAGGGGTCCTAAGTTATTTATCCTATAGGATCATATCCATGCAATGCCCGGTAATCACTCCTCAATGAGGGGCTACACGTTGCATTAGCGCACAGGTCATCATATCCTTTTCTACCCATTATCCCACCCCTTAGCGGTTATATAAGTAAGTTGATTAACGAACTCTAAGCGCGATGTTACCCGTCCCTTCCTTGTGGTCCCGGAGGAGTTTAGGACCTCTAAATTTGGGCAGTTCTAGAAAATCCTAAGGTGTTTTAAAAGGGCAAAAATCTAGGCGAAAAACAAATAACATTTAGGACTTGTCAAATAAAGGGAAAGCAGTTAGAAGGCTCATGTTTATCTCCACATGTATATAGCAAACAAGCAGCATGTCTCAAACACAAAGTTCAGATAAATTTCTGAGAAAGAGTCTTAGGACAGGATGTCTAGGTGAACACTAATACCCAGAACATTCAACACTGTTTTAAAAATTCAATGGCAGGGTCCTAATTAGTTTGCCTACTGATTTTAAAACCCTGTAAAACTTAGCAGTAAACAATCAAAAAATACAGTTTCCAATTTTATGCAAGGAGATTAATTACCTAAGGCTTGACTAGGCGTGGGACTATATGCAATCACAGTTACAAGAGCTATTTAAACAATTTGAGATTATTTCAACATATGGACATGTTGATCTAGCTGATACAGATTGTAACAAGTGATTTATACGAATTTGTATTAAGAGACAATGATACCTACGTTTGAGGCTGTTTTAAAACCTTTTCATCGACAGTTATTTATCTAGTCGAAATAGACATGATTCAAAACAGATGCAAACAGAGTCCTAAGAACAGGATATCTAATGCACACAGAGAATGACTATTTTTTATTAAGGCAGGATTATTAACCCAGTGGCATGATTTCTAAATGATCATGAATTATACAAAATTAGAAAAAGAGTGATGGTTTACCACATGTTACTAATATGCAAAGCAGTAAATGTGAGTGCCCTAAAAAAGGATATCTGATGCACAGATTCAGCATAGTTTTAATCAAATAACATAGCAATCCTAGAACATGATTTCTAGAGCGGATTATCAGAATGTAAAGCCTATAGACATGATTTCTACCCGACTTTACCCCACAGGATCATATAGCTGCCCTCCCTTTTCACTAGTTACCCCAATATCCGTTAAAAAGGATTATTACAGACCAGGATTACATAAATAACATAAACGAAGTATAAATTAAACTATAGGGAGCATGAAGCAGGACCAAAGAAAACCTGGTAAGGCCAGGCCTTCAGTGATCTCAAATGCCAAAGGATTTCATAGCCAGATTTGAGTCCAGGTGTGTCAGAGTTCCCTAAGGACCTCAAGGATCTCGGGCAGTGCTCACACCCAGACTTTTCACAATAAGGATTGAGTATGTGAAATGTGGAATGGCCAGCCCCAGTGTGCCAGAGTTCGGAGGAATCTCATAGGATTCCTAGGAAGTACACACACTGGAGGGGCAGAACCTATTGACCTAAGATTAAAGTGGGAGTGCTTGACATAGTTTTGAAGGACTTGGTGAAAAACAGTATAACTTTAAAAAGATTTTTCTGGGATAGAAACCAGTTTTAAGAGGAGGCCAAGAGTGAAAATCATTTAAGAGAATAGTAAGAACACATTTTGAAATCAGTTCTGAAGAGAGCAAGTTTAGCACATAGTCAATCAGTCATAGAATACATAGACACTCAAAAAACTAATATCACACAGGTATTAGAGGGGGTTGGGAGCATATAGGAGTCACATTAGGGTACATGAATGGGGTATGGAGGAAACATGTAGACAGCAACTACATTGGACATTCAGGGGTCTTAGAGGCTTAGCATGTTAGTCGAGGAAAATAAGCAATTTGGACATAGAGCACAGCTGAATGTAGAAAACAGGACATGTCTTAGACAGGATTAGGTATACAGGCAGGGCCAATCAAATAACCAACATGATTACATAGTTAAGGTATTAAACAAATATTAACAAACAAGCTTGTAAAGTATCAGATAACTAGGTGAAGTGTAGACATGCTAATCATACATTGAACAGGACAGAACTTAGACATGCTAAGGAATGAAGTAAACAGGGAAAACAAATTGGATTCATGGGCAATAAACTAGTGCAGTAATGAAACACATAGAGTTTGGGTTTCAAAATTTAATCAGACATACCAGTTAAAGAAGAGAGCATAGAATGTAAAGCAAATGCAGTTCAATATCTAGCCTTGTCTTACAGCCGGCTAGATCAGTGATTATCACAAGTAAAAGAGAAAGAAAAGAGAGAGTTTGAGTGTAAGTGTGTGTTTTTGAACTTGTGTTCGTTGTACTATTGTTCGTGTTTTTGAAGTGAGAATAGAGCAGAGTATATATAGCAGTCGAGAGCAGACTAAAATAAGGTAAAGGAAATCAATCACAAACAATTAAGGAATCCACAGAATTAGTCAGGCAAAAAACCAGCAAGTCTTCCTTTAATTAAGGGAGTAATTACCCAATGGTAAAGGGCAGGACAATATTTAAGGAAAGAAATCAAATAAACTTATGTATGGAGTAGGTAATTAGGGGTAAATAAACAAGAGCTTAATTAAGGAAACAAGTAGTAAGAATCAGTAAATATCACAGTTAGTCAGAAATAAGGGAAGAAATAATTAAAGGTTATGAAAAATAGGAAATAACCAAAATTAGCATATAGGTATCACCATAGCAAATCAATGAATCAAAGACTCGAAATAATACTGATTTTAAGGACAATAACATGGGTTTCCATGAATAAGCAGATAAGCCAAGTATAAACAAAAAGGATCAAATCTGAAACCCTAATAGAGACATACTAGGATAAAATCACCAGGTATTCAAATTAGACGAAGGAGAATCCATGTGAATCAAAGCACAGAACCCAAATCATGTAGCAGGATCCAAACAAAGTGTCAAAAAATGGGGGATTTTAGCATAAACCAGTTAGGGTTAAGGAAAACTTAACAAAATCAGTCGAAAACACATAAGAACAGGAGATTAATCACTTAAGATCAGAAACGTTTTGAATAAAGATTTTCAAAAAACCCTAGTTTAGGAAGATGGAAAACCATTTGAAAATCAAAAGCTTTTTCATGAGAAAACACATGAAATAGGTTTAACTCATCTCAGATCCATACAGATCTGAGAAAGCCAAAGGACAAAATTAGGGCTTTGAAAAATAACATAGAGATGAAGACATAAGCTTAGAAATCCATAGGTTTAGGCAAAAATAGGAAGATCTTACTGGACATCGAGCCAGAACGGCCTGAAACAGGCAAGGAAAATCCAAGTCGTAAGTGGATTGACCCCTGTCCCTTGAGGACCTTAGAGATAGAAAAACCCGGTGTAAGAGAGCCATTAGAGGCCGGAGGGTGGTGAGAAACCACCATGGTCGACGGTATATGAATGACTGCGAGGGGGGAATTAGGGTTGGGATTAGAGAGAACTCGAGAGAGCGGGGAGATGAGTGAAGGCGGATGAGAGGACGAAAATGAGGGGTTTGGGAGGGGGTAGTTTTCGGTTAATTAAGGAATGATATAATCTGGGTCGTTGATCAAAAATGATCAACGGCCAGGATTCAAAATGACCTGGGTCGAGTAGGTAAATGGTTTGGACCTGGTTATATTGGGCTGGTTTATAAGGGTTTTGGGCTAGTTAATTAGGGTGAAATTGAAATGAAAATAAGGACATTTGTTAAATACCCCAAATAAATTGATTAAAATACTTTGTAAAATAATCACTAATTATAAAAATGAATTTTATGCATGGAAATGTTTTTAAAGTAATTATTTAGTATTTAAAAATGGAATGAACTAATTTTCGGTAAAAATAACACGAAAATTATATGCATGGGCTATAATCGCAAAGTTATTTATAGCCAAAAAGGTGCCAATTCAGCTATTTATGGAATGATTTGGACTCAATAGGACCATAATAGTAATATTAAATCAAGACAAGTTTTTTAAATCATTTGTGATGCAATTTTATGATTATTTATAAAAAATAAAATACTGAGCAAGTTAATAAAAATGTAAAAAATTGTGGAAAAATATCAATTGGTGCTAATGCATGATTTTGAAGAAATATATGCAATTAAAAAAATAATTTTGGTAAAAATTGGGTATCAACAGGGGGTGATACATATAAGAGGTGACGAGCGTATATGTATGTGCCAGGGTTAATCATGCTTGGGGTGGATTATGTTACATTTATGTTTGTAGAATTTCGTGACCTCTTGCTTCATGCCTCACTTGACTTCTAGATATTAAGAACCTATTAATTAAATGTTAGAATCTACACTTATCCTATTATAACTTGATCAAATTTGATGGAACTCTGAGAATACATTGATGTGTCTAATCCGGTCATCTCTATGCATAATCGTTAATACATTGTTACGGTCGATATTTTAAGATGCTAGATTCCATACTTGTACTGTTGATAAATTGTGGGATTTGTGGAAGTAGTTGAATTATGTGTTCCTTGAGGGTTCATTAAATCATTATTGGCTTGTAAAGATGTGATTGAAAACTTTGTTTGGAATATTCGCGGAATACTCTCCTCGATGTTATATATACTTCCTGCGTTGCCATTTTATTGATATTTATATGCTTGGTGAGGAAGAGTGTGAAGAAGGGTGATACCGTGCCATTTCATATACATTATCATGTGAGGAAAGAGTGTAAAGCACGAAGGGTGATACCGTGACATTTCATTTATATTGTTTTGATTTTAATATTGTGAGGTCATGGCACGAAGGGTGTTTCCGTGCAGGTGAGGATGAGGGACATGCATTATGATGTGTATTTATTTTCCGTGTATACATTTTCGCTTTTACCTTGAGTTGTCATTGTCGCCATTATATATTGTGTGATATGTTGTTATTGTCCCGTACTTGACCTCTATCTCAATTGTTGTTGTGTTGTCCATGTCTTTTACTTTCTTAACTTGCATATGCCTTGCCTATTTCCTGCTTTTATAATTATACTCATGTTGTATCTATTCTGTTTCACCTTAGTGTAAGTCTTCCACCATGCTAGTCCTTCATGTCCTTACTTGTTAACTTGTGAAGATCATGTTCTGTTACTGATGTTCTTCTGTATATTCTCGGTTATTATTACTGCTTGCATATTTCCCTTCCTTGTCATTTCTATTGTCGGTGTTTCCATTATTTGGTTGGTACTGTTTTACACATATATGGTGAGGATGAGATAAATGCACGAAGGGTGTTGTCGTGTCGTTAGACTTGATGTCTTGAGTACTTTATCACACTATGGAAGTATATGAGGTGATTGTTGTGGTTCATGGGCTTCGTTCTAAGGAAGGGCCGGTTGAGATGTTGGAAACTGTTAAATTGTGATTCTTTCTGATACTCTTTTATTTCCTGTTACAGCCGCATTGTGTACTCTATTCTATTATTCTGTCTTTTAGTTCTATTGCTAGTTTACATTATAGAGTTCATTAATGAATATCTTTTAACTAAAAATCTCGTCACTACTTCGACGGGGTTAGTCAAGATACTTACCAATACATAGGTCGGTTGTACTAACACTGCACTTCTGCACACTCTGTGCAGACTATTAGAGCGGAGCTGCTGAAGAAGTTGAGGGCTGACCCTGAAGATGTTCGTGTATTCAATATAGAAGCTGCCATTTGTCTTTGGTAGTTTTAGACATTATTGATTTGTTCATGTAGTTTTCAAACACAACATGTATTTATTCATACTAGGTTTGCATATTCTAAGTCTTAGAAGCTCATGAGTCGTACTACCAGTTCTTGGGTAAATTTGTACAAGTTCAAATAATCCTAATTTAATTTTTGATAAGTTTATTTGGGTGTTTATTTATTAATTGGCTTAGCTAGTGGGTCAAGTTAGGTACCATCATGACCTGTGATTTTTGGGTCGTGACAGCAGGATGCCCACCTGAACAATAGGGTGAATTTTCAATTTCATGTTGAAGGATTAAACAGAGATTCAAGGAAGATTCAAGACAAGAAGTAGACAGGATCTTGTATTTTTCTTTTATTTTTTATGTAATTTTTCCTTTTATTTTTTATGTAATGGCAGGAACTGCGGACAGAACCTCGACGACACCTCAATCGGCTCTCCACCTCGGTATACTCCATCACTGTTCCTACTTCTGAACTACACGCGACATGATTCCTTTATAGCCAAGGATATGTAGGCAGCTCAAATACCAGGGCTCGATCACATTCTCCTTTCTTTTAGTTTTTGGTCTCTCTAAATAAGAGTCGGGTCAAAAAACCCTGTATCATCGTTCTTTGTTTGAAAACTCTTCGTGTTTCCAGTCAAAGAGGGGCAGTTGTAGACATGTAATTTTTGACCCGCACATTAGAATTATCCTTTTATAGTCCTAGTATTTTTAGAATATTTATTTGAGTTATATAGTATTTCACTTTATTATTAATTTTAATTCTATTTTAAAGCACAAAAATAAAAAATACAAAAAATAGTATTGATATTTTATTTTTCTAAAAAAGAAATAAGAAGAAAATTTGTGTACTAGTTTTTGTCTTGTTTTTATGTGAGAAGGCCACAATTTTAAGCTTGAGTTGGCCCGATTTTAAGCCCAGATCCGGATCCCAATACCCTAAAACCCTAATAAACCTTTAGCACCCTTTCATCTTCATCTACACCCATCTGTCAACCCTAACACCACCAGCAAGCCGTCGTCGTCCTACACCACAAAAATCGCTGCCTCCCAACCACACCCCCTCTCTCTAGTCGTCTCCTCTCCAAGGTCCAGCCACCTTCTTCTTCTTCCTTACACAAAAGAAACCCCAAGAGCCCTAGAGGAAAAGCCGCCGCCAGCAGCCTTTCATCGTCTTTCTGACTTGGACTGACGAAATCGCTGGAATCCGGTGAGCCAAATCGGCCATCCACAGTCCCCTTTCACTTGAAACTCGCCCAAACACACTCATGGAAACACAAGAGAGAACCAGCCCCCTCCCCAACTCTAGCGCCGCCGCCGGTCCTCCATCATCCCTACCAGACCCCGTAACTCAGCCGCCTCCCATTCCCCTTCCCTCTAGAGACCGGACAGACCCCTAATTCTTGTCTTCTTCAGCAGCCAACCGATCCCCTCCCATATAAATCTAGCGTCGTCGCCTCAACAGCCCTGTCTCTCATTTTCTGCCTCACTTTCGTCGTCGGCGAACTCTCCGAAAATGCAAGAGCAGCAGCCGCCACTTTCGCCACCAAGGCTCACCGGAAATCCGTTCACCTCCTTTCTTCACCACCACCAGCCACCTCTCCAAAAAAAAAACACCGCACACACGAACTGGTCGAAAAAAAACAACAAAAAAAAGAAGAAGAAAAAAGAAAGAAAATATTTCTGCTTATTCATTTTTTGAATCCGTGTTTGGTTGAGTTTTTGGTGACAATCCGAGATTCCGACCGATTTTTCAGCTTTCCGGTCCAATTCGAATTTCGTCCGAGGTTCTGTCCATCGTTAAATTCTGGCACATCAAAGTTGTATTCCAATTGAGGTCTGTTTCTTGAACTCTTAAACTTGGATCTTTGTTCTACTTCTCATTTTATTAGCTCATGTTAAGTTTAAATTAAATGCAACCATGCTTGTCGTGTGCACTGATCTCTGTTGGTTTGAAATTGTGGCATCTTTAGGTCTTAAATTTGAGCATTCTGTTTGATCTTGAAAATGCTTGTAGTTTGGATGATTCTTTCTTGACTGTATCTGGGTCAAGTTGGGTAGATTTACGAAAAGGGTCTGGAATTAGACTAAGTTGATAAAAAAATACGAAAGAAATTGGACCTTAAGTGGTTATTTTGCTTTTATTCATTTTGTTTATTTTATTTTGAATATGTTAGTAGTATGTTTAGGCCGACCACACTTGGGTAGGTAAGCCTTAGGATTTTTGTTAGTTTTGAGGCGAGAGGTCGTTCACTTAGTTAAATTTATCCGGGGAATGCCCCGAAATATTTGTAAATATATTATCTGCGGAATGCCCCGAAGTACTTTGTAAATATTCTGGAGGCTGTGACGAAGTTGCGAACAGAGCATAGTGTAGTATTTTATTTTTATTTTTATTTTTATTGTATTTTTTCTTTTATTAGGTAGAGACGACCTCGAGCCTCCTTTGTGTTTATTTTCCCTTTTTGTGTGTGTTTTGACCTCAATTCGAGTATTTCAAAATCCAATTAGATCGAGTACGCAACCATAACTTTCACGGGACTCGGGGAATGCCTAACACCTTCTCCCCGAGTCAAATGAACCCCCTTACCCCAATCTCTGGTGCGGACTTAATTTGGAGTCGAAAGTGTTTTTAAAAGGAAAAATTATTTTTTTTTTTTAAAAACAGTGACCTGACATGCCGAACCCAAATGTCAGGTGGAGACTCTGAGAAAATCCTTTAAAACACAATTCTTTGTCACTTTCAATTTCAAAACCCTTTTGAACTTTACAAAATCTTTTTATTTATTTAAGAGGGTTTAGTGAAGTTTGTGAAAAAAGCGGTGTGACAATGGGCACAGGCGATCGGTTTCGGATGACCTAAAATTTTGTCGGCCCCATAAAAAACAACCTAATGAACAATAGTCATCATCTCGGCATGACCATTCCTCGATTTTTGGTATTTTAGGGCCATAAAACTTTAATGCCACCTGATTCCCATATTTTTGTTTGTTGTAGCCCACGCCATTTGCATGGGCCCAGTTGACAGGACCCGGTTCGCCTATGATTTCACCGGCCCATCAAAATGACTTAAGGAACAATAGTCATCCCCTTGCCATGACCGTTCCCTGCTTTTTGGGGTTTAGGGCCATAAAACTTTAATTCCACCTGATTCACAGATTTTCCTTTGTTATAGCCCACGCCATCTGCGTGGGCTCGGGCGACAGGACCCGGTTCGCCTATGATTTCACCGGCCCATCAAAATGACTTAAGGAACAATAGCCATCCCCTTGCCATGACCGTTCCCTGCTTTTTAGGGTTTAGGGCCATAAAACTTTAATTCAACTCGATTCATAGATTTTCCTTTGTTATAGCCCACGCCATCTGCGTGGGCTCGGGCGACAGGACCCGATTCACCTAAGATTTTGTCGGCCCATCAAAAGTGGCCTAAGGAACAGTAGCCATCACCTCGCCATGATTCCTTATTTTTAGGCGTTTTAGGACTATAAAAATAGAATTTCGCCTAATTCCAACATTTCCTGTGCTATAGCCCACACTATCTGCATGGGCCTGGGAGACCAAATTTGAATAGCCAAAAATTTTGTCGGTCCGTCAAAATAAACTAATGAACAATAGTCATCCCATTGTCATGACAATTCCTTTTTTTGTCGTTTTAGGGCCATAAACTTGAAATTCCGCCCGATTCCCAAATTTTCTTGTGATATAGCCCATGTCGTCAGCATGGGTCCTGGCGACTGGATTTGAATCGCCTTAAATTTTTCCGGACCATCAAAAATGAACTAAGGAACAATAGTTACCACCTCGCCATGATTGTTCCTTATTTTTTGGTGTTTTAAGGCCATAAAACTAGAATTTCACCCGATTTCCAAATTTTCCTGTGCTATAACCCTTGCGATCTACAGGGGTCGTGGCGACTGGACTCAAATCGCCTACATATTTGTTGGAAAACCAAGAACGACCTAAGGCATAATAGTCATCGCCTAGCCTTGAGTGTTCTCATTTTTTGGCTTTTTAGAGCCATAAAATTAAAATTATGTATGATTCCCAGGTTATCGTGTGCTATAGCCAATTCCATCTGCATGAGTTTGGGCGACCGGACCTAAATCGCCTAAAATTCTTATGGGCCATCAAAAATGACCTAAGTAACAATAGTCATCGTATTTCCATAACCGATCCTCGTTTTTGGCATTTTAGGGCCATAAAAACTAGAATTTTGCACAATTTCCAAATTTCGTGTGCGCAACGCCCATTTGCATGGGTCAGGGCAACAAGACCCGAATCTTCCAAAATTTTGCCAGCCCATCAAAAATGACATAAGTAACAATAGTCATCCCCTCGCCAAGACCGTTCCTCATTTTTGGCATTTTCGGACATAAAACTAGAATTTCGCTCAATTTCAAGATTTTTGTGCACTATAGCTTACGCCATATGGGTATGAGCGATTGTACTAGAATCACCTAAAATTTTAACGGGCCATTAAAAATCACCTAAGGAACTATAGTCATCTCCTCTCCCTGATTGGTCCCCATGTTTTGGCGTATTAGGGTAATAAAACTAAAATTCCACTCGATTTTCAATTTTTAGTATGTTATAGCCACGCCATCTGCATGGGTTCGAATCTTCTAAAATTTTGTCGGACCATCTAAATTGACCTAAGGAACAATAGTCATCAACTCGGCATGACTGTTCCTCATTTTTTGGCATTTTAAGGTGGAATTCCACCTGATTCTCAGATTTTCGTGTGTTGTCTACACCATCTGCATGGACCCGGGCGACCGGACCCGGATCGCCCAACATTTTGCTGGCCCATCAAAAAGATCTAAGGAATAACATTTATCACCTCGCCATGATCGTTCCTTGTTTTTTGGCATTTAGGACGATAAAACTTTAATTCCACATGATTCCCAGATTTTCGTTTGCTAACCTATGCCATATGCATGGGCCCGGACGACAGGACCCAGATCGCCTAAGATTTTACCGTACCATAAAAATGACCTATAGAACAATAGTCACCGCCTCCCGTGATTATTCCTCGTTTTCTGGTGTTTTAGGACTATAAAATTGGAATTTTGCCCGATTTTTATATTTTCATGTGCTATCACTCACACCATTTGTACGGGTCCAGGCCACCGGGCACTTCACCTAAAATTTTGTCGACTATCAAAAATGATCTAAGGAACAATAGTCATCGTCTTTACATGATAGTTCCTCATTTTTGGGGGTTTTAGGGACATAAAATTGGAATTCCATGCGAATCCCAAATTTTCGTGTGCTACAACACATGCCATATGCACAGGTCTGGGTGACTGGACCCGAATTGCCTAATATTTTGCCGGACCACCGAAAAAAACCTGAGAAACAATTGTCACTACCTCACCACGATCGTTTCTCGTTTTATGGAGTTTTAGGCCATACAACAGAAATTTCGCCCGATTCCCAGATTTTTGTGTGCCATGCATCCGGGCGACATGACCTGGAATGCCTAAAATTTTGTTGGACCATCAAAAATGACCTAAGGAAAAATAGCTATCGCCTCTCCATGACTTTTCTTCATTTTTGGCGTTTAATGGCCATAAAACTGGAATTTTGCCTGATTCCCAAATTTTTCTTGTGTTATAGCCCACGCCATCTGCATGCATCCAGGAAATTGTACTCAAATCACCTAAAATTTTGTTGGACCATCAAATATGACCTAAGGAACAATAGTCATCATGTCTCCATGATCGTTCCTCGTTTTCTGGCATTTTGGGACCATAAAACTGGAATTTCGTCTGATTCCTAGATTTTCATGTGCTACAGTCCACACCAACTGTATGGGCTCAGCCGACCAGACCCGAATCACCTAATATTTTGCCAGACCATAAAAACGATCTAAGAAGAAATAGCCATCACCTCGCCATGACCGTTTCTAGTTTTTTGGCGTTTGAAGACCATAAAACTAGAATTTTGCAGGATTTCCACAATTTCATGTATTATAACCCTCGACATTCGCATTGGCCTGGGCGAACGGACCCGGGTCGTCAAAAAATGGCTCATAGAAATTGACTTAAGAAACAACAACCATCACCTCGCCATGATCGTTCCTCGTTTTTTGGCTTTTTAGGATCATAAAACCGTAATTCCGCCTGATTCCCAGATATTCTTGCGCTACAGCCCATGCCATTTGTATGGGTCCGAGCGACTGTATATGAATCGCCTAAAATTTTGTCGGGCCATCAAATACGACTTAAGGAACAATAGTCACTCCTGACCATGAATGTTCCTCATTTTTTGGCATTTTAAGGCCATAAAATTATAATTGCTCCGATTCCCAGATTTTCATGTGCTATAGCCCCCGCCATCTGCATGCATCCGGGCGATCGGACCCGAATCACCTAAAAAATTTCCGGCCCATCAAAGACGACCTATGAAACAATAATCATCACCTCACCATGGACGTTACTCATTTTTTGGCATTTTAGGGTTATGAAGCTGAAGTTTTGCCCAAATCTCAAATTTACATATACTATAGCCACGCCATCTGCATCTATCCGGCGACTGAACCCAAATTGCCTAAAATTTTGCAGGACCATCAAATACGACCTAAAGAACAATATTCATCACCTCACCATGACCGTTCCTTATTTTGTTGGCGTTTTAGGGCCTTAAAACTAGAATTATGCTCGATTCCCTAATTTTCTTGTGCTATAGCCCTCGCCGTCTACATGCAGCCAGGGGACTGGACCCAAATTGCCTAAAATTTCTCGGGCAATCAAAAGAGACTAATGAACAATAGTCACCACCTCTCCATAACCGTTCCTCATTTTTGGCGTTTTAGGGCCATAAGACTAGAATTTTACCCGATTCCCAGATTTTCGTATGCTATAGTCCACGCCTTTTGCATGGGCCAGGGGCCCCGGACCTGGATTACCTAAAATTTTCCCATTCTATCAAAAATGACCTATGAACAATAGTCACCATTTCTCTATAAAACTGGAATTCCACATGGTTTCTTCATTTCCGTGTACTATAGCCCATGCCTTCCGCATGGTTCAGGGCCCCGGACTCGGATCACCTAAAAAAGATTCGAACAATCAAAGACTATATAAGGAACAATAGTCACCGCCCTCCATAACCGTTCCTTGTTTTTTGGCATTCTAGGGCTTTAAAATTGGAATTTAGACCGAAAGATATTGCGATAATCCTAGTATTTCATTTTAAATAATTTGAGTGCCATAATCTCTTTGAATCATGTGATTCTTCTTTTTCAATATAAATTTAAGGGCCTTTGAGCTTGATTTTGTATTTGAATTTAATTTATCCATTGTTGCCACAAATTTTATCACGAATAAGTAGTCTTGATCTTGTATGCGTTGTATTATTTGTGAAAGTGCTTGAATTCTTGAACACTTGTAGTTTGCAGAGAATTGTGGCCTTTGATCCACAAGCTCCCTTATGTCTTCTAGTTATAACTTTTGGTGTATTTTCTAAGTTATGAAGACCCCTATTTTAGTTGTGGGGAGGGCATAGTTATGATGAGAAGAAACTCCTTTTGACCAATCAGTTTGAAGAGTAACGAGGCCACATTTGATTGCCTAGAATATGTCACTTGCACATGTGGCGCGATTTCATTGGCCTTTTAGTTTGACTTGGCATTCCTTGTCATTTTGACACGCGGCATGATCCTATTGGATTTTCTGTTTAACTTGTCATGCCACGTCATTGACATGTGACACCAAACTGGACCTCTAGGAAAATGACATATTTGGCCTAATGAAGTGGGCTCATTATTTGTAACCCAATTAAATGGGCTAGCCCAATTAATTCAATTATATTAGCCCATAATATTTATTTGGACAAATATATTTAAAATAATCTAAATTATTTTATTGAATTTAAATTCAATAAATTTTGTGTACCTACAAATGCCTCTACTTCAGACTCGACTATTATTAAAGTTTTAAATATGAGACTTAAAGTACATACATTGAATAATAATTCCACATAGCATGAAGATTCATCCCGTAAAACACCAAATTATTGTTGGGTTTAAGCTTCATATAGTTTAAAAGAGGGTGAATGGAAAATGGAGGGAAAGATAAAAATATGGTTTTCCTTCCTTGACAAAGGGACATTGTCCCGTATTGAATGAGGAAGAGACTTTTGATGGGTAAATATACAATTTCTCTTCTTCTAGCTCTTAAAGAGTTAAGAAGAAAGCAAGTCTCTCATTGTCGTCGTCATTGCTCGCTCGGCTGGGCTTCGGCTTCGGCTTCAGTTTTGGATTTAGTCAAATGATCGATTAATTTTTTGGATCAAATTTATTTGTTAATATTAGCGCAATATTAATTAATCCAAATTAGACCATTACTGTAACGGTAATTCAATTTTCCTCCGTTTTAATTTTTCCGTTATAATTTGAATTTGGCGGTTTGCATAAAAAGCCGTTTTATAAAACAGTCATTTTGAGTTGCAACCTTACCTATAGAGTTGTAACTCTTCAGTATAAACCAACATTTTTTGGCTATAGGCACATGAACTCTCCCTCAGATTTTTCATTTCTCCTTCTTTCTACATTGTTTAACATAAAAGAAAGTAGTAAGTGTGATTTACTACTGTTTTTTGCATTCGTTGTCACTGGGATTTGAAGTACCGTTGTACCAATGAGGGTAATCCGTTCTATTCTGGGGAAAAATAATCCTAAACCTCGGGTACTAGGAGGGGATTGAGTTCCTTAAGGAAACACTGTAAATTCATAGAGCTCGTAATAATTTTGTTCTTCTATATTTCTATTTTTATAGCATTTTTATTTTTTGAATATATTTTCGAATATAGATACTAACAATTATAATGAACTCGCCTCCTTAGATTTAAGACTAGAAATTCGAAGCATTATGTTCTCATCAATTTTCATCAGTGCTCACTTAGCTTAAATAGACAAAGGAAAAGATTTTGTCTTTTCTCCTAGCAATGCATTTCTAAGTGAGCCAATTGGAATATTCTCTTTACTCTTTTCCTTTGCTGGTTTATATCTTCTATGTAATCTCCATTTAGCATGAGTAATTTTGACCAAATACATACGAAGGCATTACATGTAGTCTTGCCATGGCATTTAAGCACTCATTCCTCATTCATCAGTGATATCAAATTCTCCTTGTATGGACTTTATTTTTGTTGATAACCCATTCTACTTTGTCTCCTATTATAATTTTGATTTTACAATAGTTTTATCGGCTTGGGATTCCAAAGACTTGTGCCACTGCCATTACTAACTAAATCCAACCAGAAGACATATCATATCATCTATCCTACATCGAAAATCTGTTCTCAACGGTCGACTTGAAGAATCTATATAAAGAAGGAAGTTCTCTAATTAATTTGTATCGTTCTCGAGCCTGTTCCAGTCTACCTCTTACAGGTAATTCTTTCTTCTGCGTTCGTCGTCTTTTGTTTTGTTTTCTCTTTTCTTTTTAGGTAGGCAAAGAAAAGAAAAGTCGTGCAGTGCCAAGTTGACGGGCACCTCCATGACGTCCCAAAGAAGGATAAATTCGTCACGGCATATAGATGATCAAATCAACAACAACATATAGAAGAACAAATGTCTCACAATGTATAGAAGGAAAAATACATCATATTACATAGATGACAAATTCATATCACAATATAGACGGATAAATCTCCATTACCATATAGACGGACAAATTTACATTACCATATAGACGGATAATCCACATTACTATATAAACGGACATATATACATTTCCATATAGACAGACAAATCCATATCACCATATAGACGGATAAACATGTATGAACATGTAGAAGATTAAACACATAACAACAAATAAAAAGAAAAATTCTTTATCGCATATAGAAATTATGCGATTAAGAATAGACCATTATGGTCAGGCCCTTCCCCGGACCCCGCGCATAGCGGGAGCTTAGTGCACCGATTTGTCTATATATATATATATATATATATATATTAGCTAAAAGCAAAAAGGACTAGAATTTTCTCCTCCTTTTGTCAATTGTCGTCGACTTAATATTTACCAATCTTCTTTCGCTTATGCATTATCAAAGAAATGGTTCACTTATGAGACAACACATCTTGATCCTCCAAGCGCAAGTATCTCATAATTGATGCTAAGAATGGTGGGTTATAACCAAGTTGTTGACTTACAGTATCTCATAATTGATGTTAAGAATGGTGGTTATAACCAAGTTGTTGACTTACACTCCACTAGTTGGTCGATATGCAAAATTGTGGCCACCTTTACAGAATTCCCTCCATATGGTAGATTGGACTTCAGAGCACAACCAAAAGTCAACTAAAATGTGGTCTCTTCAGACTCCTTACCAACGAAAACTTAATGTTGCGAGTACCCTTCCTTGACTGGGACGTCGTATAATTCAAAGGGAGCTACGCTGGGGAGATACTTTGAGAATTGACGGTGAGTATCATTATATCTCGGGGTATTGCGAATGGGCTGAAGAAATACTTGGTAGAAGTCAAGGGGTTTTAGAGACAGCAAGAATTTATGATATCGTCTATGCTTCCTCATTTACATATGATTGAAATTCAAACATCTTACAAGCACTTCTTGAAGCTTGGTGTCCTACAACAAATACCTTACTTACATCAACCAGAGAATTACAAATATCTCTTTGGCATTTACATACCATTGGTGGTTTACCTATTGGAGGTTCTCCTTATGAAGAAGTGTGCCTGAAGCTATCAAAATCACAGGTGTTGATGAGAAGAATCAAAGATTTACTCCTCGAGCTTGTGAATACCTGTTTACAGCCTTTAACCGTCTTGAATGGGAGATTCATGATCCAAAGGTCTCATTTAGCAAGTGGATTAAATTTTGGTACAAGAGAGATTTGAGATATAAACTTGCTCCATCAAGGAGGGATAAAAAGTTTACCTGTTTGAAGTCAACGCACAATCCCACTGAAGTTATACTAGAAGTAGTTGCATGGTCTAGCGTGGATGAGACGATGTTTGCCAAGCTTGGGGTTCGCATGAAAAGAGAGGAAGCACGTACCTGCCGGCGTTCTTATCTTCTCGGTTGTGTGCATTTGTATCTCCCTCTCAAGATGGCGATTTAATCCGACCCGGGACCTTTAAAATGGCGAACATGATGGCACACGGATGGAAATTCAGCAAAATTTTGCATGCCTGCAACTATATCCACTTTTTGTGCTCATCAATACATGTAGATTTTGTAGAACCTTTTTGACGGACTCCGATTCATCTGAAATTTTGTAGGTCCATAGCAGGTCAAGTGACCAATACTCAACGATTCGCCGTGACTTTTGGGTTCATTTTTTATGTTTAGGGTCAAACAACACGAATTTATAATTATATCCACTTTTTCGTGTTTATTAGAACATGCTAATTTTGTAAAAGTTTTTTGATGGACTGCGATTGGCCCTAATTTTTGTAGGTCCATAGGAAACGGCATAGTGACATATACTCATCGCTTCGCTATGACTTTTGGGTTCATTTTATGGCATTTCCGGGTCATGCAACACAATTTTATGGTTATATCCACTTTTTCGTTTGTATTAGTACATGCTGGTTGTGTTCTATTTTTTCAATTAAATGAAAGGTGCTCGTAATAATATTAAATTAGAGGAGGTGATATAATTTAGGGAAGAAAAATAATAATAACTACGATACTAGACAAACTGACTATTGAGAACCAGGAAGACAATATATGATTGCAAAATATTACTGCTTTACGGGCTTGGCTGCTTAGTTTTTTCATGCGTGTGTTTATTATACATAGTTTTATGTGTGGGGATAATTAAACTAATGTAAAAGAGATCCTTTGCCATTTTTTTCCTGTCTTCCGTTGCAATTTGCAACCAGAGTAGAACATTCGTTTTATACGTCCCAAAATTAGAAAAATTTCAGCAAAGACGATAAGTGGGCATCTTCTTCTTGTTGTCAGCAAAGATGAACGCAAAGCTGGAAATTTAAAAATGGAAGGTCACTAAGGAACTAAATTTTCAGACTCCGTATTCAGGTTAGAGTTTATGCAAGTACAAATCCCATTTAACTAAAAAAAAATATGTAGCAACTCCATCTATTTTTTCTTTTCTTTGCGCTTTCGACTTTCTCTTCTTTCCTCCATTTGGCCTAAAACACAATCAGTTCATTCCCTTGTGCTGCTGCCACTTCCTGATGGCCTTTTCCCTGAGTATTTCTGTTATAATAACAAAAAGGAGTCTTTATATACTCTCACCAAATGAGACCTGTAACATTGACAGCAAGAACACTATTTGGAAAAATACACAAAAGGAACTCATTTGCTACTGAGTTCACCTGCTTTCCAAGGTTGAATGGGATGTATTTGTATCTGATCATGTGCGTAATTTGCCGCCTCATTGTAAGGACGAAAAGGACAACCCAATAGCACAACAGTATAGGCCAGAATACAGGAACATCAAATAGGGAGAAGAAAGTCATGACAAATGCCACACAGAAAGCCTTCGTTATGGCATACCTGAAGAAAACAGAAAAAGAGAGCAGACATTGTAGCAACACTCGAAGTTAAAAGAAAGTAGTAGTAAACAGCCTGAAATAGATGGATCAGAACCCATGCTATCTCCACTACAAAATGTAAAACGAAGAACAGTAATTCCCATCAAGTGGCAAAAGCACCAAAATGCTACTCCATCTTGTTAAAAAATAGAATTCCTAAAGCGAAAAGCCTGAGTGAGCTCTCTAACATTTAAATATTGAAAAACTATATTCCTATATGTTTATCCTATGAAAGGAGACACAACCAATAAATATATGGTAATCTGGAGATTAGAAATTTGATCTTCCTCTTGCCAAGTTCATCATTCCCCACCCCTAACATAGCAAATATCAGGAAAGGACAAATAGGATCCGCGGAAGTTAAGAAATAATTCTCCTCCTTTCAATTCCTGTTGTTCATGTGCACAGCATCATCCCACTAAAAGGTGTAGATCCACATTATGCAAAAAACATAATGTTTAACAGGAATTGCATGCACAAAAGAAAATAAATGGTGAAAGCTTTAGCTAACGTTTTTCTTTTCCAAGGGTGACCAATAATTTCCCTATAGCTTATTGTTCATGTAGTCGATAGCTGACTGACAACTGCAACAGGAGTCTGATGTTGAAAAAAGAAAAGGAAGAGATACGTGATGATTTCAGAAAACTATAGAAGAAACAATAACCCAACTTGTTATCTAACAAGGTGGAGCATTGAGGAAATTATAGAAGAAACAACCCAACTTGTTGATTATGGAAAGGTGACTGAAGAATTTGTGAAGCAGTACCACAAGAAGTAACAGGCTAACATGAACTTAATACATGTTCCCTTAATAAGTCCATAATACATTCACAATCTATAAAAGGAGATTCTAAAACCAATCCCATCTGCTTCCTAAAGAGCCCACATCTTATGGGAAACAAAACCAAAGCTCATAGTCAGTACACTTTAGCAGAAGAAAATTGGACATCTTTTTCTTTAAGGTCCTCGTACGCAAAAGGCAGATGGATCTCTGGTTCAACTGTGTCAAGGATCTTTGAAGTGCAGATATTGCCTAAGTACCTTTTTATATAATAAGTCAAAGCAACCCCTAGCACAAAAAACGGTGTCAAAAGTATATACAACATTGTTGTATGGCTCAACCACAATCGTTTAACCAGTTATCACCACTATCACATAATAGGGGAGGTTTTTTACCCACCAAAACATGTAAAAATGCAGCCCGGTGCACTAAGCTCCCACTACACCCGGGGATGTCTAATCTACAGAAAAACAAAATTAAAGTTGTCACAAGCTAACAATAAATACAATATGGTCAAACATCCTCTTCGACACTGCCTACCTTGAATCCCTATATGTAACCTCCATGATAGCAGCCTAGGAAGCCCACAAGCAAGTGCAGAAGTTGCTAGGAAGTTATCTCAATGTCCTATGACAAGGTCGCCTGCTAAATAGATTCAAGAGAAGCTTCAAAAGGATGAAAAAAGAGCAAGAAAAGAAGTGGCTTAATCGAGTTAGTTCAGTCACATGGTGGAAGACCTGCAGCTCGCGGGGTCACGTGGAGGTCACATGGAAGACTTACAGCTTGCACGGTCACCGAGTAGGCGCTCACGGTAGCTCGACGTCAATATAGAAGTTTTATTTCATGGTCTTTTTTCGATTTTAACCCTAGTATAAATATAAGTCTTAGACTCATTTCTCATAACTTTTGATGATTATTTTGCCATTACTAAGAAAAGAAAACACTTCCTTCGTTCTTGATTGAACTCTTGATTTTCCCAAGGTAATTTAATTTCTTATTAAGATTTCTTCTTGTTTTAATAAACTTGATTTGTTTACTATTCTAATTCCAACATTCTTCGTTTAATTACGTGGGATTGTGGGGTTGAATGGCTTGCGATCTCTATGCCGATTATCATGTTAGTTTTACTCAACAAAAATCTTTATTTGCCGTAATTTGCATTATTCTTTATTTGTCAATTAGTTTCAATTGCAAGCCCTAGAATTTATAATTAGATATTGCATATGTTTTCGCCTATGCTATCAGTTGGTGTTAGAGCTTTGGTCTTAGAGTATTCCAATCCTCAGAATTTTCTAGGGATTTATAAAAACAAAATAAAATTAAAGAAACAAAAAGGTTATAGTAAATAAATTTTTAAAAAAAAAGAATATTGCTGCTTCAATCTTGTGATTGCTTTACTTAATTGATTTGTAATAGATTGACATTTTTCACTTACAATAATGAAGTACTTAAACACAACATAATGTACTACTCCATTTTCTTTTTTCTTTAATCAGACACCTACTGATGTCAAATTTTTTTTTTGATATCATACTGATGTCAAATTACTTAACACAAAATGTCAAATAAGGTTATCAGACAACCCCTATCATACCAAAAAAGATGGACAATAGGATGGAATCAAACACCAAGAACCATAGGGTCACCTAACTGATACAAGTTCATATTGACTTATACTAGGTAACACTATAACAATAAAAAACACCGGAATATATGGCCATGCTACATTCCAATGGAAATGAAAATAAACAATGAAAGCTGTTACCTTTACACAAGACATACCAACTCAAAAGTTTCTAAATGTCAAAACACACCTGACAGAAATTTCTAATCCGCATATTTATTACTCCTAATTTATCAGGAAAAGGAAGACCAATTGAAACAGCAGACAAAGCAAACTGAGAAAATTCTGACTATAGAATATTCCAAACTATCAATTCAAAAGAAGAATACAGAAAAAATATGACAACTTTTTCTCCATTTAAAAAGAAATCACATACATACAGCAAGAAAATATTACCAAAACTTGAACTCCGGAAGGCGACGAATGAAAGGCTTGAACTCATCTGAACCTTTAGTTGGCAACATAGCTCCATCAGAAGGTTCCAGCTCAGGATCAACAAGAGGCGATAGGAAACCAATCAACAGATTGAGTATGTAGATACCCAAACCGTATGTAACAACGTAGAATCCTTGAACATAATAAACCCGAAGAGCATAAAGGAATGCTAGGCCAACGGTTCCAATCCACCTATAGAGTGCATGAGGAGTGGTTTTATCTAAGTAATACTGGAAAAGTTTTGAAAGTTCAAGCCTCCGTTGGTTCAACGCTGCAGCTGCTGATGCACCACCATCTCCAACACCCTCCATAAAAATTCAATTTTGACAATTCTTGAAATGCATATAACAATGGGATGAGATCGACGAGGGCAAAACATCATCTTACAAACAACTAGAAATACATTGTCAAGCATAGTGGACTAACTGAGGAAACAAAAAGTTAGGAATCTTAATTCTATTACTGCAAACAAAAGAACTTATAGGAAGTTACAATAAAGCTGAAGGCGTATACTGCGCACTGTCATGGGCACTCATTATACAGAGAATGACAATGCGCACATTCAACCGTTTGCAAGTTATAAACTCCACCAAGAAGACTATATTTCCACTTCCTTTGTGTTTGAAAGAAAATGGACCTAAATAAAGCAGAATGGATGCAGAGGATTCATATAGCCAACCTAGTTATAGATACGGTCGTAGTTGATTGAACTGGAGCTAACGCAACTTGAGGTTTAGAGCACATTCAATTTCCATGTGACTAATGTTGAAACAGAAGTCAAGAAAATGAAGCAATTTGCAATCTCAGATACAAAATACATTTGAGTGCCCACTTAGTAACCTAAAACGACAGTCTCCACACTACCAAAACTTAGGGGCAGTGTTCAAATCTTAGCAAAGCCTTCCCCTCTTCCCCCACACAATACACAGCCATAAATTCTTTTGAAAAACCTTTTAAAAGCGAAGTTAGTACCCCTAAAATCAAGCTCCTTTGCTGAGGAGGAATTGAAACATTTGAACAAACCAAACAAGCTGGAGCACAATGCATATATCAGTTACCCATTTTTACAGAGTACTCAATATGTTCTTCACCTTAACATTAAACACAATGAAAGCTTCAAGCAAACAAAAACTCATATACAACATCAACTAAAATCACTTCTGAGACGGCCCGATCAGACAATAGAAACATAATCAATATAATGAAAAAAAACAACAAAAACTAATTATGCCCCAATCCATATTCAGCTGGGGGTCAACTCTATGAATCTTTTGTATTCACTCCACTCTATTCAAGTACTCTAATTCATTCGAACACCAAATAATTTATTCTTTAAGGAAAATAACGGAATCTTCAGAGTGAAAAATGATACAGCAAAATATCAGTCAGTGTGTGTGTGTGTGTTCGAATTAGGGATTTCGCAATACAGATAGAAACAAAGACTAAAGATAAATAAAATTGGGGTTAGATAAAAGGAGAGAAGACGGAAAAAAGACGATCCTAACCTTTACTGAACAGTAGAGAAGTGAAGAGAGTGAATTTTTGCAGGAGCGAAGATACGATTGGATCTTAATAGCTGCCCGACGAGCGCAGAAATTTCTCAGTTTCTACTCTTTGTTAGTGACGACTGACGATTGACGAGAAATGGAATATGCTTCGTACTATTTAATCCATTTTCTCGGTGTCAATCTGTATGCAAAAACAAAAACAAAAACAAAACAAAGATGGTTGAGCAAGGGTATATATGTCATTTCATAAAATTTTTATATTTATATTTTTTAAATGTAAAATTATGTTATCTGCATACGTGAACTTCACATTTCTTTAATCACAACTTTTTTTTAAATGCACTATATATGTGTTGATTAGATTGCTTGTGCAATGCAAATGCTTATTTCCAACTTTTTTCTCATTTTGAAAAATTATTTATTTTATTTTATTCAAAATAAAAGTTTCCATAGAGAAAATAAAATTAATTTTTAAATAATCCCGCAACTAAAAGAAGTATTGGTATTTACAAGATTTTCATCTTTATTTATACTATCTTAAAGCAATTTGAAGAAAAAAAATTAAACGATTTTCATCTATTCATACTATTTGAAGGCGATTTCAAACTAAATATTTTTATATTCGAAAGTAATTTTAAAAAATATACCTTGTTAAAACTCAAAAGTTAATTTAAGTAATGAGATTTGTTCCTATTGTACTAGGAGGCTATATCTCACATACTTAATTGATGTGATAATTTAATCTATATGGTTTGAACTCTATTATTCCATGATAAGTTTTCAACTATCAATAAATTATTTTAAACATTATTTGTTATAATTTTTATATTTTTCTATTATATAGAAAAGGAAAGATGGTTGACCAAGGTCATATATGTCATTTCATAAAAACTTCATATTTGTATTTTTTTTTAAATGTAAAATTATGTTATCTTGATACACGTGGACCCCACATTTCTTTAGTCACAACTCTTCTTTAAATGCACTATGCATGTGTTGATTAGACTATTTGTGCAATGCAAATGCTCATTTCTAACTTTTTTTCTCATTTTGAAAAATTATTTATTTTATTTTATTCAAAATAGAAGTTTCCATAGAGAAAGTAAAATTAATTTTTAAATAATACCGCAACCAAAAAGAAATATCGATATTTACAAGATTTTCATCTTTATTCATACTATCTTAAAGCAATTTGAAAATAAAAATTAAACGGTTTTCATCTATTCATACTATTTGAAGGCGATTTCAAACTAAATATTTTTATATTCGAAAGTAATTTTAAAAAATATAGCTTGTTAAAACTCAAAAGTTAATTTAAGTAATGTGATTTGTTCCTACTGTACTAGGAGGCTATATCTCACATACTTAATTGATGTGATAACTTAATCTATATGGTTTGAACTCTATTATTCCATGATAAGTTTTCAACTATCAATAAATTGTCTTAAACATTATTTGTTATATTTTTTTATATTTTTCTATTATATAGAAAAGGATATATGGTTGACCAATGGCATGTATGGCATTTCATAAAAATTTCATATTTATATTTTTTAAATGTAAAATTATGTTATCTTGATACACGTGGACCCCACATTTCTTTAGTCACAACTCTTTTTTAAATGCACTATGCATGTGTTGATTAGACTACTTGTGCAATGCAAATGCTCATTTCCAACTTTTTTTCTCATTTTGAAAAATTATTTATTTTATTTTATTCAAAATAGAAGTTTCCATAGAGAAAGTAAAATTAATTTTTAAATAATACCGCAACCAAAAAAAAATATCGATATTTACAAGATTTTCATCTTTATTCATACTATCTTAAAGCAATTTGAAAATAAAAATTAAACGGTTTTCATCTATTCATACTATTTGAAGGCGATTTCAAACTAAATATTTTTATATTCGAAAGTAATTTTAAAAAATATAGCTTGTTAAAACTCAAAAGTTAATTTAAGTAATGTGATTTGTTCCTACTGTACTAGGAGGCTATATCTCACATACTTAATTGATGTGATAATTTAATCTATATGGTTTAAACTCTATTATTCCATGATAAGTTTTCAACTAACAATAAATTGTCTTAAACATTATTTGTTATAATTTTTATATTTTTTCATTAGGAAAATTAACACATGATAATTCCATAAAAAATAAAAAAAATTCTCCCATCTCCTTAAATTGAGGAAAACATAAAATCTATATATTTAAATAGAATTCTATCTAATGTTTATTATTATATCACCATTTAATATCAATTTAAATGAGTTATAACAAAATATAATTTGAACTATGATATTGAATTACTACAATTTATATCATGTTCATATTTGTTTTAGTGCCTATTATTCTCTTTGTTTGAAGTAGTAAATTGCTTCATTAGGAATGCAAAATTAAGAATTTCTCTTAATTTTGATGTATACACGATATAAAATCATAATTTTTTTCGTCTTTTATCGTATTCTAAATAATGATGTTGTTCATTTAAACTTTCATTAAGTAGTTGACTGTTTCCACTGTTGAAATACTTGCGAGACCAATTTGGATGTATCCCAAATTAGTTTACAGACAGATTGATATGCTTTTTATTCTAGAAAATTATTAATATAGATAACACGTGTAGATTTTTAATGTATTCTCTTGTAAAATATTCGAATATAGTGGAAAAATAATACCATGGCAAAATACATATGTTACCCCTTGGACTATGGACTAAATCCCTATTACACACTTTCTGACCATGAAATTATCTGACACGCTCAACCTTTCCAAAGTCTGTCTAACACACACTTATTTTTCTACGTGGCTCGCGTGTGCTTAACAAAAAAAAATGAGCGCGTAAAACTAGTAAATATTTTTTCGAAATCCATATTTTTAGTGCCACGCGTCAAAATAATAGTAATATTTTCCTTATTTCCAGTTTTAATAAATTTAAAAAGTTTCCGAGCATCCCTTTTATCTCGGTCTTCTCCAAATTACCAGGACCCCCCCCCCCCCCCCCCCNTTCCCAAATTCCCTTCATGTTTCGTTTTTTCTCTCTCACTTACAAAATCCACCAAAACTCGTGATGAAGAATTTAATGAAGGTACTGTAAATTTTTCTTAAAATTACCTTCCAAACTTCTTGTGCTTCATTTTCTATCATTAAAACCCACTTAAACATCCAATCTTTACATAAATAATCATTTGTATTTCATAAGAATTGACTGAAATGATAAAATCACCAACTCAGTTTCTGTCATATAAGGGAATATTTGAGATTTTATTCACACTGAAGTTGTTAATTCATGAAAATGAAAAACTGACTTTGATTTGCTTTGTTTAATTGTGGTATGGGATATGAAAATGGAGGAGGAAAATGGAGAACAGAGGAATTGCAATTTTAGTTTCATCTCTTTCATTCTTGGCCCTAGGTTTGTTATAGAAATTGAATATGCGTGAAGGTTAAGAAGCAATGACAATGGCTTTTTTCAATGGTGTCAGCTGTGCCGAAAGGCAAAAGAAGATGGAGATGTTAGAGGATTTTTTAAATTGGGGGTATAAGAGAAATTTTAAATATTTTCTCTTAAAAAAATAATAATGACACGTGTCATGGTTTTATTGGTGCATGACATTCCACATATTTTTTTAAACTGGTAAAAAAAAGAGGAATGTATTAGACAAACGCTGAAAATGTTGAGTGTGTAAGATAATTTTCGTGTGTGTAACAAGGATTTGATGCATAATCCAGGGGGTAACTTATGTGTTTTTCCTAATACCATTGGTATCAAATTTTCAATTTGATGTTTGTGTTTGACATCGACTGGAGGTTAAAATGAGTATTGTCGCGCCCACATTTTCTCACGAAATCGGGTTTCGACATTTTGGGACAACTCCTTTTTCGGGATGGGTTTGGGATTGGAAGAGTCGCCACCTAACGGATTAAGGTGTGTTAGGGCACCTAGAGCAATTAACTCATTTAACCAGTTTACATCACCAGAGATCGGGTAAGAGCTCAAATTACCTTGAGAGAAAGGTGTTAGGCACCCCTCGAGGTCCACAACGGTGGGTCCAGGACGAACTTAAATTAAGCGAATTAGTCTAAAAAAAGGGAGAAAGCGATTTGGACAAATACGATATTGAATCTATTTTTTTTAAAAACAAAAGTAAAGGGGGGAGGGTCCTAAGTTTTTTAGCCTATAGGATCTCCATACAATACTTTGTAACTGTATCAAGTCGGGGTGTCACTCATAGTATTAACGCATGGACTATCATCTCCCTACTACCTAATTATTATCTTTAAGTTGTTACTTAAGCACTCTAGTAGTTTCTAGCTCGTTCTTTATGCGTGCGCTACATGTCCCTTACCTATGGCCCTGGAGGTATTAGGACCTTTATTTGGGATAGTTCTAGACTAGCCTATGTTACTTAAAATGTGAAATCTAGGCGACAAACAAAAAATAAATAGGACTTTCAGATAAGGAATAAATATAGTCTCACATTGACCTCCGCACATAGACAACAAAAGCACGCAAGTGAATCAACAAATTTTATTAACTTTGGAATCCTATAGGCAGGATATCTATGTGGGAAAAACAGAATGCAGAGACAGTTTTATTACGGCGAGCATTAAGACCTATTCGTTTGCCTACTGATTTTATTCAGCGTGAACCCGGTGCACTTCAGACATTAATATGTCACAATTATAACCCCAGAATCATTATTAAGTCCTACAGATATATTGCTTAAGTGATTGACAGTAGCGAATGAATTCAGAATCGACCAACAGGATCCTATAGGCATGATTTCTACGAGCTTATTAATTACAGCCTATAGACATGATTTCTAGGTTTTAATCTATATATATAGGTTTTATTCCTTTCAATCCTATAGGCATGTTTTCTAATTGCTGAATTAACTTAAACCTTATAGGCATGATTTTTGAATTTTGAATTGACTTAAACCTTATAGGCAGGATCTCTAAGTTTAAAACTGAATTTTAGTCCTATATGCATGATATCTATTAACTGTATATACGCATAATTTAAACAGATTGCTAGGAAAGATAATTAGCTCGAACAACAAGGTCCTATAGGCATGATTGCTAATGCACGTTTATTGAAAACATGTATAGATCCTATGAACAGAATTTCTAATGTACAGAATCAAACGAAAGCCCTATAAGCAGGATTTCTAGTATGCAAATGTAAAATCAGGATCAAAATGATCGTGAAAGTCCTATAGGCAGGATTTCTAAACATAGCATGGTGCTCACATAGTTCAATCAGCATAATTAAATCCTATAGGCAAGATTTCTGCCCAGTTTTAACAAAAGATGTAAGTAAAACCCCCCCGAGCTTCACTAAATATTCTCATATATGTTATTACAGAGTTATTACACCCCAGAATATCAAATGAATTACATAATGGTAATAGTTACACTATAGGGAGCCTTCATAGGCCCAAATAAACCTGGGAACCAGACCTTCCACCATAACAACAACACAGTGATTCCTCCACAGTCCGTTGGAAACAGGTTTCCAGTGTGTCAAAGTTCCCAAGGGCCTCAGGGGACCTAGGGCAATGCTCACACCAGAACCACACATTCAGAAAGCAATTCATAAGAGATTGGAAAATCAGCCCCCAGTGTGTCAGAGTTCAGAGGAGTCTCATGTGGACCCTAGGCAGTGCTCACACTAGGGTGGTTGAGAACCTAAGGGATGAGGAGTGGGGTTTTAAAACCAGTACATGAAAGGGAGAAGGGGCAGATTTTAAAACAATTTGATTTCAGAAGGAACATGATTCAGAACATAGAGTTGCAAGCAGAGCTGCACCAAGAAAAACAAACATAATTCATGCTCAAATAAATTGAAGTCTAGTTTAGAAAGAAATCAAATCAAATAAGTTTGTTCTTCAACTATTAAAATCAAACCAAACAACTCAAGTCGGCTTTTGTCGATTCGATTTTTCGGGTTTTTCGGTTATTTATCATTTTTTTCCATTAAATATGAGGCATACGCTACAAAACACATATTCCGGAGACTATATTTTCAATGTAACACTATCAAAACAATTATTTTTTGAGAAATATATCATTTACCAAGATATATTGATGATAATTGAATCAAATAGTGATGAATAATTTAAGTACTAAATTAAAAATTGATTATTTTTAACATGAAATAAATTCTTAGCAAAAGAAAAATATCAATCAAACTAGAATATAAAGGCAAAAGAATTAGATTATTATAATAGCAAAAAACTAGAATAAAAATACAAACGACTAATATGTACCATAAAATAGTAGAAACTTTATATAAAAATTTACACACACACACACACACACACACATATATATATATATATAATAAATTTAAATAGCTAATTTTTGTAGTTGATTTGGTTCGGTTATTTTTTTTTATTAAAACCAAAACCAATCCAAATTTAATCGATTTTTAAATTCAAAACCAAAACCAAACCAAACCTAAAAAGTATCGACCTTTTTGGTCAGATTGGTTCGGTTTTCAGTTTGGTTCGATTTTTCGGATTTTTATGAACACCCCTACCCCTCGATTAGTTTGAGATTTTGATGTATATATAGATGATTAATTTAATTGATATATATTGAGTTAACGAGAAGAAGAAACGTAATAAAAAGTGGTATGTGAGAAAAAAAATACTCAGATTTAACTAATGATATTAGCTAGGTTCAAGTTGTGACATCTTGACCATTAAACTATTTAGGATAGAGAAGAAACTATATGAATGATCAGTGCCATCTCGAGGTGGCAAGTGGGGCGAGCGGGGCAGAGCCTTAGGGTTAGGGAGTAACCGAACCCGTTAGCCTCGAAAAAAGTACTGTAAATATATTTTGTATATACACTGGGAATTAAATTATTTTCCTTGGAACCCTCAACAAAAAGAGTTGGATGGAAGAGTTGGTTTTTGTAGCACGCTTGAGTGCTTCAGTTACTTGATGGACCCAGGTTCGAAACCAAGCTCCTACACTATCACTCCCTTTTATGTTATTTTTTCAATTCAACGACTGTTTACTTGGGACTTAGTAGTTTGCTGGTTTTTATTTTTTTTTTAATTTTTAATATTTGTACACAATAGTCAACCCACAGTTTTAACCTTTTTCAAACTCAAAAATAAAAGTAACCTTCTGCCTCTCACTTCTCCTTTTCAAGCAAAAGCAAAAGCAAAACCCCTCTAATCACCCCTTCTGCTAAAATATATAAAAATACATTTTTAAGCGATTGTTTTAATCTTATTCTGCATCTATTCGAGCTCGACTTCGACAGTCCAAATCAGAATGACTACTGAGTTTGAAACTCTTCTTCAACTAAAACAATAAATTTATATGAGTAAATTTTTAATCTTATTTGAATAAATTTTTTTTTTGAAAAATATTAACGTATCAAAATAACCTGGTATCCAACTTTTGCTTTCTGCAAAGAGTTTTCGAGCCAAAAAGTAAACTTAAAGTTTGTATTTTGCTGATAAATTATCATACTCGTTTTTTATATAGTTACACGCCGAACTTTATCGTCGGTAATTGCCATGCTTAGACAGTGTTGCCCCCGTCATGTTCAAATCTTGGATCCGCCTCTGAGGCAGGGGCCTAACAGGTCGGTCTCGTGGGCCGCGATCCCAGATCGGTCCTGGTCCTTAAAGGTCCCGGGCTAAACGGTCTTTTTGTAAGAACCGCTCCGGGATCGGGCCCACGAACTCATGGTCCCGGGCTAACCGGGCTGGGCATACGGTCCTAACGGGCTAAATGGGCCCAACGTCTAAAGAGTGACTTTTTAAAAAAATTAAATAGAAATTAGAGACAAAAAGATGTTAAAAAAATATCTAAAGCAATGGCTTGTAAATTTATTATAGATTTGTGACCTAATTTTTTAATTCAAATTTAAATATAAAAAATATTGTAAAAAGATATTCAGAGGAATGCCTTGTAATTTTATTATAGCCATAAAAAACGTAGCAATATCTTTCTTAGTCATCTTCCCCCTATGGAATGAGCACAACAAGGAGTTAATACCATTATCGAGAAGAAAAGGAACTAATCAATATATGCCACAAAATCAACAAACATTTTAACATTAGCTCAATCCTCATTCGTAAGGTAAACGTCATCATCACTTACATGTGCATTAAATGTTGAGTTTATATGTTTCTATATTCATATGCAACAACTAAACTTTTATACACGTAATTTTATTTAGTTGGACAAGGTTTAGGAACCGTTCTTTCTCTTAGGCCACATTCATCGCATATTTTAAAATATTTTCTAAGTCTAATTCTAAGATTTGAATGAAAAAGCCAGTTAAAAGCCATTTTAACCTTTTCAATTTGAATATTTAAAGTTCTCATATCATCACGCACAATTAAATGGTAAATATGACAATTACATCTAATATCATTCACCGGATGCATATTATGGCAAATACAGTCTCGACAATTTGTAATAAACTATTATCGGTATCAAGAATAGCAGGTGTAGGACAATATGGATTTGGTTCGAGGAGTGGGGGCAGGGAGGAGGAACAACAATACCACTAGATTCGCCAGTCTTGAATTCCCTTATTCTTATATTTACCAAAAATATTTCTTAAGGAAGACATCTTAATTAAACAAGTAATAACAAATAAATAAACAAACAAAACTATAATATTAAGACTTAAGAGTTGGAACGAGTTTACCGGATTGATGAACAACTTGTTGAAAATTGATTATCGTTGAAGACTTGAAGCCTTCAATTCACCAACTTCATAATTTTTTTCACGAATTGTAACAACCTCAATATTTTGACTATTTTTTGGTATAAAGTAAGAAATAGTAGCAAGTATAGAAGAAAATTAGAGAGAGATTGTGATAGATTGATATTGATTTTGTAAGAAAATGAAAGAATCAGGAGGTATTTATAATTGAAAATAGGAAAAAAGTGTAATAATAAAAAGTTTGGGGTTAAAACTAAGTTGGGATTTAAATGGTTATTTTCTAAATAGCCAATGGCTATTTTTTAAACCCCCACCAGCTCTTTTTTTCAAAAGCCAAACGACTATTTTTTTTTATAAAAAAAATCTATTTGGCCCGTCAAAGGACCGGTCTGGTCTCGGCCCGGGTCTCTTGGCGGGCCAAACGGGCCAGGTCCTAACGGTTCCCAGCTAAGAACCGGCCCACGAGCCCACATCCTAACGGTCCCAGCCCACTTAGTCCACTTAGCCTGCGGGCCCGGCCCGGCCCGGACCACTTGCCACCCTTAATGCCATCATTAAAACGGTAAAATAGCATCGGCTAGCCAGTTTTCGGACTGGTCATTCAAAACTAGCCAACGTTTGCAAAGTCATTGAAAAATAGCCATTATTTTACTGCAACACGGAAAATTCCAGCATAATATACTGGAGATTGGTGCACCTATGTATGAACTTTCACATATTATGCTGGAACTCCAACACGCGGAAAGTTTTAACATAATATATTGGAGACTGGACCGGTGTATTATGCTGAAACTCCAGTATACTATGCTGGTGTCCAATATACTTATGTTGGAACTCTGGTATAATAAACTGGAGTTCCAGTATATTATGCTGGAGTATTTTTTGAATTTTGAATAGTGTTTTCGTTCAGATTTATCTTTACATGAAAAGTGGTTAAATTTTGATTACTTTTAAAACTGTGACTATTTTTGAATGACCGTTTATAAATCTGGCTACTTTTAAATTTCTCTCGTGGTATCTCTATTTGCGCATGTTGAAGAAAGTGTTTTACTAGTGAAATCGCTCAATTTACACTTATAGCTGTTTCAACTAAGATTGTGCTATAACGATATATGTATTACAACTGTTATGGGCGGCTTTCCATCCATGCCCCATGATCCCTTTTGGACGCGCCCTGTGCCGTCCTGGCAAGCCTCCCAACGCCTAGCGCCACGGACGGCCCCGTGGTCTTGGTTGCGCCAAGTGACAAGCATGTACCTCTGTCGCCCCACCAATATCCCTCGCTAGCGCCCAACCGCAAGCAGCTGCCAACACTGCAGCACGCGCAGATCGTGATGCCAGAGACAAAGTTGCTGACAACGGACCTGTTTCTACCTTGTAGGAAACTAAGTCCTTTTTATTGTAAATATAGAGTAGTTTTATTCCATGTAATTTCATTATGTCCCTCTAGCTTAGTTAGGTCAAGTCATGTAGCTTTGGTTTATTTTTTTTAAGCATTATTAGGGGGATCAAGCAATCAAAACTTTCTAGCAAGCAATTCTCTATACTGGTGCCTCTCCCCCTCGACACCGCGTTACCTTCTTTTGTAATAAATTTCATTTATGCAATCAAGCTTTATTTCAATTCTCTTTACTGTTCTCTCAATTGGTTTTGACATCGGTTTTCCCATACGGCACGGACAATATCGTCTAGCGTACGGAGGGGACCTCAGTTGGCGGACAACAGCTGCACTGACATCAGTTGCTTAGCCTTACGTCGCCGTTCCAAGGAATCTCAGGAAGGCGCCGCGTAATAGTTGGTATTAGAGCCTAGGCTCGACATCGGACGAGGGAACGCATTGCCATTACCGCCATTTCTGACCATGGTGAATCATGGGGACCGCATTGTGGCCCTTGAAGAGACGGTTGACATATTACGACCCATTGTAAATACGGTGCCTGAACTACAAACCAGCCTAGTGCAAAGGTTGGATGACCTGGACCGCAGAATGATCCAGGCCACAGTTCACATAGAAAATATCAGTCGCGACTCTGAAGGAGACCGACAAACGGCAGCTACTGAGGCAGCCAAAATTTTTGGTAAATTCGAGGACCTCCGACAGGAGCGTACCGAGGATTTAGCCTACAGGGCACAAGAGGCAGACAGGGTGACTGCCATGCAGCAAACTATAGACAACTTGACAGGCCATCTCAATGTTGTTAATGCTGCTCTACAAGGCTTTCTTCGAGGAGGTGAAAATCAAATCGGGGGTGCTGTGAACCTCGCCCCCATGGCACAAAAACTGAAAATTCCTGAGCCAAAGTCATAGAGTGGAGCTCGGAATGCTAAAGAAGTGGAGAATTTCATCTTTGACATCAAGCAGTACTTCGATGCCGTGGGAGGCCTAGAAGAAGCCAAGAAGGTAGCAACTGATGCCATGTATCTTCAGGGTGATGCTAAGCTCTGGTGGCGAGTGAAGTACGAAGCCATCAGGGCCGGTGAAGATGCTCTGGAGACATGGGAAGAACTGAAAGCAGCCATACGACTACAGTTCTTCCCCGAGAATGTTGAGTACAATGCAAGGAGAAAACTACGGGAGCTCCGACAGACCAGATCAGGGCGGGACTACGTGCGAGAATTCTCCGCGCTCATGCTGAATATTCGTGAAATGGGGGACAAAGACAATCTCTTCACATTCCTGGAAGGGTTGAAACCTTATGCCTGCATGGAAATGCAAAGACAACGGGTAGATACCCTACCCAAGGCGATCCAAGCAACGGAATGCCTTGGGGACTATCAAGTGGAAACTCGGAAGGATAGGCCTCAACCGCTTGTCCGAGTGGGATACAAAGGAGGTCAGCCTAACGGTGGTGGACCTAACAGAAGTGGGGGAGATCGGAGTGCACCCAAAGCTAAGACTCCTTCCTCAGGCAGCAACAATGCTACGTCAAACAACAATGATCAGGGGAGAAAACCTCCCTCAGGATGCCGTCATTGCGGCGGGCCACATTGGAATAACGAATGCCCAAATGCACAGATGAACGCCCATCAAGCTTATGATGATGGGACGGATGATGAAGAAGACGATGCGGAGCAGACTGAACCAGTCGGTGCCTTCAATGCAATTGTGGGTTATATTTCTGAGGCATTAGCGGGAACCAGTGCTGGTATCCGTAAAAAGAAGGACCCTTGCCCAATCCCCAAGAAAGGGAAAAAGAAGACGAATAAAGGGACTCCTCCTAAACAAGAGAGGACCTTGATGTTCGTTGAACTGAAGGTAAATGGCAAGCCCATTAGGGCGATGATAGATACAGGTGCTAACCACAACTACTTGGCCTCAACGCAGGTAGAACGCCTTGGCATAGTTATAGGAAAGGGCAGAGGCCATGTCAAGGCTATCAACTCACCTCCTCAGCCAGTGGGTGGAATAGACAAAGAAGTACCAGTGAAGATAGGTCCTTATGAAGGAAAGTTCAACTTGCGCATGGTGATCATAGATGACTTCGAGTTTATAGTTGGGCTGGAATTCTTGAGGCAAACCAACACCATGCCCGTACCATATGCGGACATGCTTCTGATGATGGGAGAAAATGGGGCCAAGCCCTGCATTATCCCGTTCATGCCCATGAAAATGGCCGCTGAGAACATCTTGGCCTTGCAGCTGAAGAGGGGAGTCAAAATGCATGAACCTACATTCCTGGCTACCCTATGCATTGAAGAGGTAGAACGCTCATCGGGTCCCATTCCTACACCCGTAAAGGAGATACTATTGGAACTTGAAGACGTTATGCCACAAGAGATGCCAAAGCGACTTCCGCCTAAGCGCACTGTGGACCATGAGATTGAGTTAGTGTCGGATGCGAAGCCACCTGCCCCGACACCTTATAGAATGTCACAACCCGAACTCACCGAGCTTCGGAGACAATTGACGAAGATGCTAGACACGGGGATCATTGTACCCTCCAAGTCCCCATATGGGTCCCCTGTGCTTTTCCAAAAGAAACATGATGGTAGTCTACAACTCTGTGTGGATTATCGGGCTTTAAATAAAATCACTATGAAGAACAAGTATCCTATTCCGCTCATGGCAGACTTGTTCGATAGATTGGGGAGTGCAACGGTGTTCACAAAAATTGTCCTGAAGATAGGGTATTGGAAAGTCCGGATTGCTGAGGGCGATTAGCACAAAGACGACCTGTGTGACAAGATATGGGTCGTTCAATTTCCTCGTTATGCCATTCGGCTTGACTAATGATCCAGCTACATTTTGCACCCTGATGAACCAAGTCTTCCGAGAGTTTATTGACGAATTCGTGGTGGTCTATTTGGATGATATTGTGGTTTATAGCCAAACACTGGAAGAACACCTGGAGCATTTGCGGAAGGTCCTAGCCCGGTTGCGGGAGCATGAATTATACGCAAAGCTATCCAAGTGCTCCTTTGCTAAAAAATAGATCGACTTCCTCAGACATGTCATTGAGGAAGGGAGGATCAAGATGACCACCAAAAGATCCAATCCATCACAGATTGGACGCCACCCAAGGATATCCATGCCTTGAGGGCGTTCCTTGGCCTATGCAATTTCTATCGGCGATTTGTGAAGAATTACTCCCTTATCGGAGTGCCATTGACAGAACTCCTCAAGAAGGTCACGCCTTGGGATTGGGGTCCTAGACGAGCGGAGGCCTTCAACGCATTAAAAGCGGCTATGTCTAGTAGCCCCGTCTTGGCCCTTCCTGATTTGGCCAAGCCATTCGAGGTACAAACGGATGCTTCCGACTATGCTCTTGGCGAGGTCTTGCTACAAGACGGGCATCCCTTAGCATACGAGAGCCGGAAGCTGAAGGATGAAGAGCGGTGCTATGCTGACCATCAGAAAGAACTACTGGTTGTCGTTCATTGCTTATGCCTTTGGAGGTATTATCTGCTGGGATCCCCGTCCGTGGTCAAGACAGACAACACAGCTGTTAGTCATTTCATGACCCAGCCGAAGCTGAATGGCTGACATGCCCGATGACAGGAACTCCTAGCAGAATTTCACTTCAACCTGAAGTACTGAAGTGGGAAGACTAATCATGTTGCTGATGCACTCAATCGGAGAGCTGATCTAGCGTCAGTGTGCCTACTCCCCACCCTAAGGGGGAGTGAAGTAGCTACCACCATAAAAGACAAGATACAAGATCTACTCATCAAGGATCCTGCTGCATAGTATTTGGTTGATCTAGTAAGACAGGGAAAAACTCGCCAGTTCTACATGGAGGATGGGTTCCTGAAGGTAAAAGGAAACCGACTATATGTTCCTAAAGGAGGAGATCTGAGAAGAACTCTTCTGGCGTAATGTCACGACACTTTGTGGGCCGGCCATCCCAGCGAAGAACGCACCATGTCATTACTTCGTCGTGCATATTATTGGCCTCAAATGGCCGACGACGTCGCTCAGTATGTGAGGACTTGTCTAGTATGCCAGAAGGACAAGTCCGATCGCTTGACACAAGCGGGACTCTTGGAACCACTAGCTGTTCCAAAGAGACCTTGGGAAAGCGTGTCTCTGGATTTCATCGGATTTCCCAATGTCGGAGATCTCACAACTATCTTGGTTGTGGTGGATCGATTTTCCAAGTATGCCACCTTTATTGCAACACCTCAATATATATATCAGCAGAAGATACAGCTCGACTGTTTTTCTCCCATGTCGTCAAATATTGGGGCCTACCCAAAGACATCGTTAGTGATCGCGATTCACGTTTCACTAGCAACTTTTGGACCCAACTATTTAAGTGCCTCGGGTCAAAATTGAGTCATAGCTCAAGATTTTATCCGTAATCTGATGGCTAGACGGAGCGTTTCAATGGTATGTTGGAGGAATATCTCCGCCACTTTGCTACTGGATCGCAAAAGAATTGGGTGAAGCTTCTGGATGCTGCTCAATTGTGTTTCAATTCACAAAAGAGCTCTAGCACAAACAAAAGCGCTTTTGAAATTGTTACCGGACAACAACCGCAACTCCCACACACCGTGAATGCACCAAATATGTCCAAATCTCCTCATGCTGCTAGCTTCTCAAAAGAATGGAAGCGAAATTTGGAGATCGTGCGGAGCTATCTTGTCAAAGCCCAAAAGCGGATGAAAAGGCATGCTGATCAGAATCGTCGCTTTGTTGAATACCAAGTAGGAGACAAAGTGATGGTCAAAATCCCAAAGCGGTACCTGTTTGCAAGGTTCCATGACCCTCGCCTATTGCAAAAATATATTGGACCTTTGTCCATTGAAAGACGCATCGGGAAAGTTGTATAACGGGTGGATACCCCAGCTTGGTGGAAAATCCATCCCGTCTTCTATGTCAGTCTTCTGAATTCTTTTCGGGAAGACACGGAGGACCCTTCACGGAGCCAACTCACAATACCCAGTATTCGAGGCCCCAATTCAACCAGAAAAAAGGCGTGCCGAAACTATTCTGGATGATCGGGTTATTCATGCCTCAAGGAAGGATCACCAAGAGTTCTTGGTGAAATGGCAAGGGTGTGATGCAAAGGATAATACTTGGGAGAGGGGAACAAACCTCAAAGCCTATAAGAGCCTAATTGAACATTATTTTGCAAGTAAGGCGCTGAGGACGTTGTCAACTCAGGTGGGGGGGAATGTCTCTGGCAAGCCTCACAACGCCTAGCGCCAGGGACGGCCCCGTGGTCTTGGCTGCGCCAAGTGACAAATGCGCATGTGTCTTTGTCGCCCCACCGATATCCCTCGCAGCGCCCAGCCGCAAGCAGCTGCCAACAGCGCCGCACGCGCAGATCGTGATGCCAGAGACAAAGTTGCTGATAACTGACATGTTTCTACCTTGTAGGAAACTAAGTCATTTTCATTGTAAATATAGAGTAGTTTTATTACATGTAATTTCATTATGTCCCTCTAGCTTAGTTAGGTCAAGTCATGTAGCTTTGATTTATTTCTTTTAAGCATTATTAAGGGGGATCAAGCAATCAAAACTTTCTAGCAAGCAATTCTCTGTACTGGTGTCTCTCCCCCTCGACACCGCGTTGCCTTCTTTTGTAATAGCTTTCATTTATGCAATCAAGCTTTCTTTCAATTCTCTTTACTGTTCTCTCAATTGGTTTTGATATCGGTTTTTTCATACGACACTGACAATCTCGTCTAGCGTACGGAGCGGACCTCAATTGGCGGACAACAGCTACACTGACATCAGTTGCTTAGCCTTACGTCCTTCTAAAAAATCTCAGGAAGGCGTCGCATAATACAACATGTGTTTAACTAACTTACGAACCAAACAACCTCGAGTAGAAGACATGAACGGATTTTAAATCTTCATTCACTTAAGTGTATATATTCCACAATAATGCCAAGTCACCTAGTTAAAATACCGCCAAAAAATGTGTTTAGAGAAGCAAATAAAATTAAGAAACTATAGGATACTTCTGAAAGCTTAATGCTCTACCATGTACCACCTAATTTTGTTGTTCCGGGTTTCAAGTACTATATTGTCCAGGCTAGTGTCCCTATGTAATAACTCTTAAATAGTTTTGTTTAATAAATATTTTATTACCAAAAAAGAAGTTGCAGCTACATTCTACATATCTCGTACCTTTTAAATTTGGCAATAACATAATCACGTCCTTTCTAATTTCAAAAAAACCAAAATATATAAGTTACTATCTGCATTAAAGATCAAATTCATATTACACATTTTTTTACGGTGAAAATTATCTTACACATTTAATCTTTCAAAAGTATATCTAAGACATATCATTTTTGCCAGATGGCATGCATGTGTTTAACTAAAATATTGAGCCGTAAAACCTCTAAATTTTTGTTCAGATCCTTAATTAAATGCCATGTGTCATAAATTTTTTTCCTTTTTCCTTATATCTTTTCTTAGTCTGATAAAAAGAAACCAAAAAGGGGGAAAACAGATCTGGCTTTCTCGCGTCTTGCCATCACCCGCTTAGACCCATCCTCCCCTCCCACGATCCTCCCTTCCTTCCCCCCCCCACCAATTATTTTTCATTTCTTCCCCAAATTACCTTCCGGCAAACTCTTGCTACAATAAATTAAAGCCAATTTAAAGTGGGTTTTGCATTTGAAGTTATAATTCAGCCTGATATTATGTTTCTTCTCTTTTCTTCCCAAGTATAAAAGGAATTATAACAAACATTTAAAGTATTTTCCTCTTCAATTGTTGCTGGATTTCTGTTATTTTCACACAAATGTTTATTTTTTGAATGTGTGTGAAGAAGTGAGACTGTGGTATTTGTTGTTTTATTTTGAAAGTTAATGGTGATGTGGTAGCTACGACGTTGGTGGCGGCTATGGTAGTGACAACAGTGATTAGGTGGTGATAATGGAGGAAGGAAAAAAACTAACTCCATAATTCAGTTGTATTTGTTCTTAGTGTCTACCGCACATCTGAAGAATTCTAGTTCTTCACATTTACTTCAGCTTTTCTATTTTGAATCTAAAAAGATTTAGGTAACAAGAATGAGAAGCTTGGAGCTGACCACTATTATATAAAAATAAAAGGGCAGTTGACTTGGGCTTTTAATTTTTGATGAATTTTTTCTTGTGGTCGGCGGCGGGATACTTTGTCGGAAGAGAAAGAGATGAGAGGGAGAAGATGGTTAAAGGGTGTAGTTGTAAATTTAAGTATTTTATTATTAAAAAAATAGTAATGACACGTGTCGTGATTTTGTTAGTGCGTGACATTACGCATGTTTTACATTATTGAAATAGTATGTATTAGATACACTTTTGAAAGGTTGAGAATATCTTCGCAGCAAAGTTCAAAAAATGTAGGTATTTTTTTTTCAAAGACAAAGTACATAAGTTACCACATAAACTATGGACCAAATCCCCTTTACGCACTTTTTGGCGGCAAAAATCATCTAACTTTTCAAATGTGTATTCTAATACATACTCCCTCCGTTTTAATATATGTGAACCTATTTTCTTTTTAATTCGTACCAAAAAAAATAATCTCTTTCCTTATTTAAAAATAATTTACCTTTATACAATAATTTATAAACACACAATATTTATCTATGCGTATCTAACTCCAAAAAAAAAGTATTAGCAAAGATTTTAATGGTAGACCGACAAGGTAGAATTCATAAAGCAAGTATTGACAATTAAAACATAAGCAAATAAGTGAAGAGCTTACACACACTCGTTAGCTTCTTTTTTAGTTGTTTCTACTTGCTTTATGAGTTATACCTTTGTTGATTTACCACTAAAATATTCGTGAATGCTTTTTTCAAAGCTATATGCACGAAGATACCCAATTTTTTCCGGCTCTGAGTGCTTTTGTAATATATCATCAGCACTTAAAGAAAATGACTCGCATATGTTCCGATTCACCGAATCAGTTACTAATACTTACATTAGGGTATGTTGCCTACATCATACCTCATGAGGTAGGGTCTTTTCCTAAACTCTAAATGAGAACGGAATGCTCCGTACATCGAGCTACTCTTTGACTCACATATATATGGCCCCGAAAAAAAATGACATAAAGTTGTGCATCTCCTAAGATGATGCGTAGAGTAAATAATCATTGGGGTGGCTAAATGCTGGTGCTGAAGCTGATTTTGATCTTGTTGGGATGAATCAAATTGTGTTTTTTGATATAGCTTTGGAGTATTTTTGTATACGGTCAAAACTGTCTTGTCTTTATCGAGGTTGGATCATGATAGGTCATGGTTCGGCCTCGTGTTATATCGAGCCTCAGCGCGGAGTTAGATTGATGAGCCCGTTATTTAGAGACCGATCACGGTCGAGATCAGCCAAGGTCGAGACCAAGCAGAATGGAGATCGAGCAAGACCGATGAAAGTTTACCTAGTCAAACAATGGTAAGCCGAAATATCCGTAATCGAGCAAGGATCGCAGTGAAAATCTCAACACGTATCAAGATGAGGCCGACTAATTAGTCAATCATGAGATTTCTTACTGTATTTAGAATTTTACCATAAGTAGGACTACCCTACTATATAAAGGGAGTCTAATCATTTGTGAAGACATCATATTCACGCGATACAAAGTAATATACTACTCATTTCTTTAAGCTCTCAATACTCTGTTACTTTGTTCATTCATTTGGTTCGAGGGTAACTTATCTCGAGGGCTAAAGCTTCACATTTCATTTGGTTAGCTTTTATTTTTCTTTACAATCAATTTCAATATCAATTTGCATATTTTCTCAGTTTGTGCCAAGTGAAATCGCATATCATCAAAATCACATATAAATTCAATTGTTATCCGTTTTCAGGGTAAACAGTTTGGCGTCCACTGTGGGGTTAAGGATAATAGATTGCCTGGTACTAACTTTCGTAACACATAATATTTACTTATTTTTGTGAGTATCTTTGATTCCAGGATCAGCATGTCGAACTCTCAAGCAGCACCCACACACAATGGCCTTGGTTTCCACGACGAGAACGACAACATAGCCGCCCTAGGGAACGAAGTACCTCCAGTTGACCTCGATGGAGTCCCGGCTGTACACCCAATCGACGTAAGTTCCCATGTTGCCATTAATACAAATCTGGCCGTCTACACCGAGAATAGAGTCCGCAAAGACGTTCGATCATCCGGTCAGAGCGCACAGACATCGAAAAAGGCGGGATCAACCTTCGAGTTATATTCAAAATGTTGCAGGCTCAATAAGTTGCAATAACACAACCCGGTCCATCGCAGGAAGTTGTTCATAGGGACGAATCGGTATTAAGATGATCAAACGGAAATGAATCAGGGACCCACCCCCAATCATGAAGATGCTTGAGGAGCTGACAAAGTGAGTTGAATTGGGGGAGAAGAAAATTGAAGCAAATGACAAGAAGGTGGAAACCTATAACTCCAGGGTTGATCAAATTTCGGGGGCACTACCGATTTTGAAGGGTTTGGATTCAAAGAAGTTCGTGCAAAAGCCCTTCCCCCCGAGCGCGTCACTTAAACTGATTCTTAAGGAGTTCTGCATGCCAGAAATTCCCAAGTACAATGAAACGACCGACCCCAACGAGCATGTCACTTCTTACACATGTGCGATTAAGGGGAATAATCTTGAGGACGATGAGATCGAGTTCTATATTGTTGAAGAAATTAGGGGAGACCCTATCAAAGGGATCAATGATATGGTACCATAATTTGTCACCCAAATACATTGATTCTTTTTCCATGCTTACAAATTCCTTCGTTAAAGCAGACACCGGAGCTATAAAGGTCGAGACTAGGAAGTCGGACCCCTTCAAGGTAAAACGGAAAGATAACGAGATGCTTAGAGAGTTTGTGTCTCTGTTCCAAATGGAACGTATGGATATACCATCGGTCGCCGATGATTGGGCCATTCAGTCCTTCACTCAAGGATTAAACGTACGAATCTTGGCGGCATCACAACAATTAAAACAGAACTTGATCGAATACCCAGCTATTACCTGCGCCGATGTGCATAATCGGTATCAGTCGAATTAGGGTCGAAGACGACCAGCTGGGGACTCCTTCCGGGTCTGTTTATCCTACTAGGCCCGTCGACAGAATCAAAAGAGACAATGACCGAGAACCACAGTCAAATAGGGATCATTAACAACCATATAATAGGGATCGGAGAAACAACGGACCTGGACGGAACCCCATTTGAGGTGAAAGGAGAAATGATCGAGGTCATATCTCTCGGGGGCTCATGAGCAAGAATGGTTTCAACAGGGATGTTGAGCCCGAAGAAGCACCACGACTATCAAAATATAACTTCAACATTGATGCATCAACTATCGTATCAACCATCGGACGCATCCTTGACATCTACAGACCAATCCAACCCATAGAAATCCAACCAAATGTGCAAGTATCATGGCACCATGTCCATAGAACAGAAGATTGCGGACAACAAAGGGAGGAAGTAGCTTGGTTGTTCAACAATGGGAACCTTCGGGAATTCTTAAGCGATCGGGCTATGAACCACTTCTGAAACAGAGATTCAAGCAGATATAACGAGTAAGAAGATCCAGAACACGTGATCCACATGATTGTTGGAGGGGTCGATATTCCTCAAGGACCAGTATTTAAACGCACCAAGGTGTCGATCACAAGGGAGAAGCAAACTCAGGATTATGTACCAGAAAAAGTGTCTTTCAATAATAGGGATGCAGAGGGGATCGTGAAACCCCATAACAACGCACTGGTAATATATGTACTTATGAATAAGACTCAAATTAAACGTGTTTTGATTGATCCAGGTAGCTCGGCCAACATCATTCGATCGAGGGTCGTAGAACAGCTCGGCCTACATGATTAAGTTATGCTCGCGACCCGAGTATTTAACGATTTCAACATGGCATGGAAAACCACCAAAGGTGAGATAACTTTGCCAGTGAACGTGGACGGAACCATCCAAAAAATGAAGTTCCATGTGATCAAGGACTGTCACGACCCCAAATCCTAACCGGCCGTGATGGCACCTATCGTGGAACTAGGCTAGCCGACTACCGCGTGTTCACATTTCCTTTTGAAAATCCCATTTAAGTTTCAAGAAATTTATAACAATATACAGAAAGTTCTTAATATAACAGGAAAATTTTATATACAGTACTGCCATCCCCTAAACCCGGAGCCAACATGTCATGAGCATCTAGTGAAATAAGCCAAAATAAAGTATTATGATACAAAAATCCGAATCAAAGCTAAATACAACGGGAAGGGAAAGCAGAGATGCTACGAGCGTTGAACAACTACCTCTATATCCCCACGGTCCGGCTCCGCTGCAATATATATATATAAAAGCTAACGCTCGATATCTGCTCCTGAATCTACACACAGAGGTGCAGGGAGTAATGTGAGTACGCCAACTCAGTAGTAATGGAAATAAATCAAGTCTAAGTATCAAGGAATCACATAAAAATCAATGTCGTCAAGTCACAATATACACAACCTTACTTTCCAATAGTATACATAGATATACGAAATCGTCATGCCTTAGAATCAAATTCACAAAAGTCCTTAAAACAATGCACATTTTTAACAACTTTAAAACAAGGATTTGGTATGCAAATGAATGTATTAAAATCATAAGTATCCCCTCGGGCAAAAACATGTCTCATAATCAGCCTCTCGGGCATGCCTCACAATCACTCAGCACCTCACAGCCACTCATGCATCTCAATCACTCGCACTCTGTGCGCTCACTGGGGGTGTGTACAGACTCCAGAGGGGCTCCTTCAGCCCAAGCGCT
>MDKI01178573.1:0-20136 GCA_005239505.1 Nicotiana paniculata
ATGGTGACCCGTCCCACGTGTTAGATTTCAGCTCTGTCCAATTGGACAAAGATTTGACATATGCGGAGGAGCCGGTAGCCATTTTAGACCGGCAAGTTCGTCAGTTGAGGTCAATGATTTACCCTTTATTTCGAGTGTATTGGAGGGGTCAGCCTGTTGAGGCAGCTACTTGGGAGTCCGAGTCGGACTTGCAGAGTAGATATCTCCACTTGTTTGCCAGTTCAGGTAATTTTCTATGTCCGTTCGAGGACGAACGTTTGTTTTAGAGGTGGAGATTGTGATGACCCAAAATGTCATCTTATAAAATAAGACTCCATTCCAGGCTCATTAGCCTTAAAAAGATTAATTTTAATTACCTCGATTTGCATGCACAGTCAGGGCGTGAAACCGATAAGATTTTATGTGAAAATATGAGAAATAGTAATTCTTGGAATTTAAAATTTGGTTTTAGTTGATTTTGTTCAATATTTTTAGCAAACGGACCCGGATTTGTGTTTCGACGATCCTAGGAGGTCCGCAGTAAAATATGGGACTTGCGCGTATGCCCGAAACTGAATTCTAAAGTCCTTAGCCTTAGAAATAAATTTTTGAAAGAAACTATTTTGCTGGATTTTTAATGAAATAAAGAAACGAATTAATGTTTGAAACCGTTGGTATCGGCCCGTATTTTGGTTCCGGAGCTCGATACAGGTTTGTTATGATGTTTACATCCTATCTGTGAAATACTGAAAGTTAAGTCTTCTTGAGAAAAATGATGAGTTTTGAGGTTAAATTCATAGTTTTAGATGTTATTTTCATGAGTTGATCGCACGAGCAAGTCCGTATGATGTTTTTAGACTTGCGTTCATGTTTTCTTTAGAGCCCCGAGGTCTCGGGTGAATTTCGGGTAGGCTTCGGGATGTTTTGAACTTATGAAACCTGCTGGTGCACCAGTTCTGGTGTGCCCGCACCTGCGAGCCTTTGGCCGCAGGTGCGAGTGTAAGCTGCAAGTGCGACCAAGAATGGGCTCTGCTACGTCTGCAGGTGCGGACCCATCTGCGCAGGTGCGCGATTGCAGAAGCGGCATTCTAGTCGCAGGTGCGACCTAGGCCAACTTCCCCTTTTCCGCAGATGTGGGCTTCCTCCGCAGAAGTGGACAATTGTCTGCAGGTGCGGCTCCAGTGGCCATTTCTCTTTTTTGCAAAAGCGGAAGAACTCCCGCACGTGCGCAAGCGCAGGTGTGACCCAAGCACCGCAGGTGCGAGTCGGGTAGTGAGTTCATATTAATTAGAACCCAGCTTTTTTTCTTCTTATTTTTCACAAGGGTAGAAGACCTTGGGCGATTTTCTCAAGACTTTTTCTTCCAAAATCATAGGTAAGTGTTCATTAACTCTTTTCTTTCAATTACCCAATGATTTTCATCACTTTTCAATCCAAAATCAAGAATTTACATGGTAGAAATTGAGGGTTTGGGTAGAATTAGGGAATTTTATAAAATGAGATTTTGACCTCGAATTGAGGTCGGATTTCGAAACTAATTGCATATCCGGCTCGGGGGTGAATGGGTAAATGGAATTTGGTCCGAACTCCGAGTTTGGATCAAGCGGGCCCGGGGTCGCGTTTTAACCTTTTCTTGAGAAAACTTAGGAAAATAATGATTTTTCAGTAAAGTTAGTTCCTTTAGCATAAATTAATGATATTAAACTGATTGTGATTAGATTTGAGCGGTTTAGAGGCAAATTCGAAAGGAAAAGCGATAATTAAGCAGTGAGTGGCATGCGAAATTGAGGTAAGTGTTTGGTTTAACCTTGGCTTGAGGGAATAGGAATCCCCAACTTAAATGCTATGTGAATTCGCATGTGTGTGGTGTATAGGTGAGGTGACGAGTATCTATGCACCACCAAATTGTCTGTTAAACATGATCTCTTTCCGGTTTCCAATTATTTGCTTCCGGGCTTAATTGATTCATGATCATTGATGGTTATATGTCTACTTGGATTCATTAACATATTGTTAAGTATTGTTTCAAGTATTTTGGAAGTATTGGTTGTTCTCTTGGTTTTGTTATGTTACATAAGGATTGAGCTGGATGTCAGTGTTACGATATGTATATAAATTCCGGTTGGCTTCGTTATGAAATGATAATTGATGAAGTTATGAGTTTTACAGCTTCTGCTTACAATTGTTGATATAAAAATATTGTGAAAGGCTTGGCCTGAATTGTGAAAGTTTTTAAAAGTAAACTGATATGATGTGTCTGGTGGGAGCGGGTTGCACGCCGCAACAAGAAGTAATAAGGGTGGACAGGTGGGATCGGGTTGCACTTCGCAACAGGAAAAATAAGGGTGATATATATATAGGGAGGAGCAATAAGGGTGGCCAGGTGGGAGTGGGTTGCGTGCCACAAAAAGGATCTATAATGGTGAGTATTTATGTTTTACTGATTTTCAAAAATAAGGATTTGGAAAACTCTGGTTTTATTAAAAAGGATTCCATACTCTTATTTTTATTGTGATTTAAATTGAAACTTGAAAATTTTGAGGAGTTGATTATAATTGATATCTGAAAGGAGTTATCCGAGTTATTTTTTTTGTTTACTATTGCGAGTTACTGGTTATTGAGTTTATTATTATTGTTTCTTTCTTGCTTTATTATATATATTGTTCACATGTTATATTGTCACTACTTCATCGAGGTTAAGCTCAACACTTACTCAGTACATGGGGTCGGTTGTACTGATACTACACTCTGCACTCTTTTGTGCAGATCCAGGAACCGGCCAGAGTTAGGAGATCTTAGTAGCTGAGCATTTTCATTCGGAGACACGAGGTAGATCTGCTAGCGTCCGCAGATTCCTGGAGTCTTCTCTTTACTTTATAGACGCTGTTTTATTTCATTCGAAACAGACATATATACTTCTTTCAGCCATTATTTGTAGTATTCTTAGTAGTTCGTGAATTGTGACACCAGACCCTGGGGTAGTTTTATAGTTAAATATTTAGTTCGTGGTTCGATTTAATTATTGATCTTTATTAGTATTCATGAAGTCATTTAATGGGAAGTATTAGATTCGTATTTATTTTAAATTGTTCTATTATGTTTAAGTAACTTTAAAAGGAAATGGTTAGTAAATTTCTAACATCGGCTTGCCTAGCAAGTATTGTGTTAGGCTCCATCATGATCCCGTGGTTTGGGAATTTGGGTCGTGACAATTGTGGCCGAGGGCCGAGTAGATATTGAGGGAATTTTGCTCTGGAAAAAATATGGGAGAACTTCATACATTTGTGTTTTGCTCATATACTTGGAGACATTTATATGTTTTCCGGGCTGGCATTACAGTCCTAGTCTATCTAGTCCCTTCATTGGACGGCATGGAGACGTGTTGAGAGGTTGGGCAATAAACTGACTATCTGGTGCCTTCTTTCGTTCGTATTTCAACTTGAAGTGCCCCCTGTCACCTCGTTAAAAATCTCCTTGAGAAAACCCGATTGGGACAAAACTCAAGTGAGGGAAAAAGAGTACAACTTGGAGAACGCTTTTTCTTAAAAGTTGAAGTACTTGAGGTGTGCGACATTCCAGTTGTTTGGTAGTTGTTTTCATTCCATTATTTCTACTTGGAGTGACCCTTTATTTGTTGTTATCGTGATTTTGTATAGACCATCACAATTTGTTCCTAGTTGCCTTCCCGCGAGTCTTTGCTTGCTTGAGTTTTGGCTTTGAGCACATAGTCCCTGACTTTGAGTGGTCTGATCTTGGACTTTTTGTTATAATAGTTTCCTGCTTGTTGTTTTTGGCCGATCATCCTTATGTAGGCCATATCTCTCCGTTCTTCGGCTTCGCCGAACTCTTGCCTTCTGCTTTCATCATTCCTCGGCCTGCTCTCATGGGAGTATCTAAGACTAGTCTCTCCGACTTCGATTGATATTACCGCATCAGTCCCATAGACTAATGAGTAGGGCATCTCTCCCGTGCTTGTCTTCGGTATTGTGCGGTAGGCCCAAAGCACTTCTGGAAATAGCTACGGCCATAGTCCCTTGGCGTCCTCAAGCTTTTTATTCATGATTTTCAGTATTGATTTATTGGAGGATTCCGCTTGCCCGTTGCCCACGGGCTGATATGGTGTGGAGAGCATTCTATTGATATGCCACTTTTCAAAAAATTTGGCAATCTTTTTTCCAGTAAATTGGGGTCCATTGTCGCAATGATCTTTTTGGGGAGGCCAAAACGGCACACAATGTTTTTCCATATGAAGGCGCTCACTTCCTATTTGCGTACCTGGAGAATGCTCCTACTTCTACCCATTTAGAAAAATAGTCAGTTAAAATCAAAAGAAATTGTACATTACCTCGCCCCGTCGGGAGGGGGCCGACGATTTTCATTCCCCACTAGATGAAAGGCAAGAGGGAAGTGACCGAGTGGAGGTGATTGCCCTCTTAATGTATCATCGGGGAATACTTTTGGCATCGCTCGCATTTTTTCACGATGTCTGCGGCCTCTTTTTTCATAGTAGGCCAGTAGTAACCTGCCCGTATAAGAAATCTGACCAGAGCTCGGTTGACAGAATGATCCCTGTAGTGGCCTTCGTGGACTTCTTCTAGGACGCGTCGCGTTTGATTCGGGCCTAAGTATTTCACCAGAGGGACGCCATACGTCTTCTTGTATAGGTCGTTGTGAATTATGTTGGACCTGGCCGCTTGCATCTGAAGCTTCTTGGCTTCCTTTTTATCATCTGGGAGTACGCCGTCCTGCAAATATGTAACTATACGGTTGTGCCAGTCCAAAGTTAGATTTATAGTCCTTACCTCTATTTAATCTATCGATGAGTGGAGGAGGGTGACCGTGTTTCCTTCTCCGGTTATGCTTTTAATGACTGCCGCTAAATTTGGCGAGGCCGTATGCCTCGATGTTTTGTGCTTGAGGGATCTGGTCGAGCTGACATTCATCAAACTCGGGCAGTAGTTTGTGGATCTTGTCCTAGTATTATTGTAACCTTTTCTCTTTGATTTGGAAAGTCCCTATGACACTACTAGAACATGGCAGATTACCGACGGTCAAAACGGTCGGAAATCACGTATTTCCGATTACTTTCTGACCGAAATTGGTTGGTCGGAAAAAAGTTGGTCGAAAAATTATTTCCGACCGAATCGGTTGGTGATTTCCGACCAAAGCTGTCGCAAATTTCAAAAGGTCAGACAAATAAAATTAATAATTAAAAATTAAATTTTATTTAATTTCCGACGTAATCCGTCGAAAATTTTTGAATATTAAATTTTTTTTAAAAAAACTCCGACCAAAGCGGTCGAAAATCTGGGAATTTATGGTTAAATTTGGGCAGTTGTTCGACCGTTTTCGTCGGAATTTTGTGTAAAACTAGGCAAAACTCTGCCCAATTTTGAGCTACACCACCTATCAAACTAGTACAAACAAAAAATAGCAACCAACAATATTCCTTATCAACAGTCTAAATCAACCATACATTAATACCAATAATACCAACCATTAAACCTAACAATTTTGGGCATAAAAACATCCAAATGCCCAAATTCAAGTTTAAAAGCAATACATAAAGTTGTCTCCCACAATCATGTTTACCAATCAACCAAAACATCACAACTAAACTACTACATATCAGATTTATTTTGTTCATCGTCAGATAAATCAAGCCCATATTTACTCCTGAATTTCTGCATCTTAACAAATGTTCCGTTTGGGAGTCCAATCGTTGCTTCAATTCACGAATTTCGTTTCTCATATCTTCCATCTATTCTTGATTTTGAGAAGAATTGGCTAAGAGTCGGTTTGGATGACTTGTAGGTCGACGTACTCCTAGTACGTAGACTCTGCCTTTGTTTACTCTACCCACTGCCTCTATCCACAATGAAGCCATATCATCAGGTGTTGGTTGAGTTGAAGGAGGCTGAGATTGTTGCCATTCTTCCAACCTTTTATTATAATCTTCCTGAAATGAAAAAGATAACTATCATGTAAATAAACTAATATTAATAAACCATAAATAATTATGAAGTTACAATTTTACATATGTGTGACGCACGCGTCTCCACCCAGTCTCCTCTTGTACAATCCTTCTTCTTTTTCTTATTCAACTCCTTGAAGACCAGTGCGTCACTCATATCTCGCCCTCTTTCCTTTTCCTTCATAAGAAAAAATATGAGTTAGATATTACAAACGTAAAATCTATATGTAAAACTAAGAAATGATTTATAAGTAATTACTATTTTTACCTCCATGTTTCAAAGTAAATGCTTTAATGTCTTCCATACAACAAGGGCAAGCTAACTTTCCAGCAGTCGACCACCCGGACAACATCCCATAAGCAGGAAAATCGTTTATAGTCTACATCAAATCAACATGCAATCTGAGTTTTGTTGGTTGATATATCATATGCTTCCACACCTTGATGCCATAATAATTGTAACTCATCAATCAAAGGCTGCAAGTATACATCAATCAACATTATGATCCGCAATGGGGCTACCCTTACCACCAAAAGAATTATGAAAGTTAACATCATCTAAACTAGCATGATTCTCCCCGTGAACAGTCCATATATAATAATTTTCTACAAACCCTGTCTTGTAGAGATGGATTTTGACTTCGTCTGATTTCAATAACTTAACACACTTACATTTCACACAAGGACACCTAATCCTTCATCCAATAAGAAAATCATCAAGTGTTTGAGCCTTACAATAAATTTAGTAACCCCTTCAATAAATTCATCTCTCAACGATGCACGATTAGGATGATTTCTATTATACATCCATATACGATGCACAAATTCCATCTACACAAATAGAAATCTATAAATGAGATATTTAAAGAATGGAAACATTCATATTTTCAAGCAAAGGAAATTGAAACCATCCTGCCCCACTGAAAGAATTTGCAGGACAAAGTCAAATCCATAGTTTACTTTGCTCATCTTTTTAGCTAAAAAAAGCCGAGTCACTGACTTTTCTTACTCTAAACAAGAAAAAAGATATTCCAAAAAAAAAACTAATTATTTTGTACTTTTTAGGAACTTGGAATTTTTTGAATTTTTTTCAAACATGATCATATTTCATAAACAAACAATATTTTCAAAAGTGTTGAAATAAATAAGCCAAAATCAATGAACATATTATTAGATTCAAGTATTTGATCAATCATAACGCATTTGTTTAGTATAACATAAAAATAAAACAGAACCTAGAAATAGTTCTTCTTAACTTCATTTTTAATGGTATTTAGAGTTTATTAAACACATTTCTTTCTATCGAACAATCCCTTATTGGCTTTGTCATTTTCTTTATAGTTGTTTCCTTGCTTTTAAGAAATTGAACTGTCAAGCATGGCGGATGTACAATATAAGTTATGGATTCAACCAAATTTAGTATATATGTTGCTCTATTACATCATATTAATATATTATAGATATTGGAAAGTTTTCTTAATTCCAATTCCAAATAAGTTAGATTTCGACTAAATGAATCTTTAAAAATCATCTCAGCCTTATAATATTGGTAATTGAATTTGTTCCTTCATTTATATTCGAGACCCATTGTTTCTAGAAGTTGCTACTTCTTCCGTTAAAAACGAACCAACTTCTTTGCTTCTATCGAATCTGGCAGCAACCAATTTCTGCTCTAATTGTAGTTTGAATCAGCTTATTTTAGTTGAAATTCCCAAAACAAAAAGAATGTGGTCTAGGGTTGTAGAGCAGCTGAACATTTTCTAATCCAAAAATGAACAAAATCATTGTAAAACAGGTATAAATCACATCATCGAGATAATAAAAAGGGATATATAGGGAAAAAAAGGAAGGAAGAAAGAAAAAGTTAAAGGAAAGATAGAAAAATCATGGAATCAGATGAGACAAACTTACTTGGTAGTGGAGGTCTCGACAGAGCTTCAGTGGCGCCGGTGAGTGGCGCTGGTTGGTGGCAGCGGTGGGTTTGGGTAGGGGGGTTTGAGTGAGAGAAAGAGAAGGGAGAAGGAAGAAAAGAGGGAAAGGAAAAGAAAGATGGTTGCTGTAGGGTTTTTAAAAAACCTTTTCGACTGATTCGGTTGGTCAAATCAGTCAACCTTGTTTTACTAAATATTTTTGACCTTCATTTTTTTTTAAATAAAAATTATTTCTGACCGAATTGGTCGCAAACAGTGACGCAGAATTTTCCGCCAAAATTTACGACGGATATAGACGGAATATTAATCGTAAATATTATTAAAAATTAAAAAATAAATTTTTATGTATTTTTCGCCGGAAATTTCCAACTACTTTTTTCAGTCGGAAATTTCGGTCGGAAATTGACCGTTTTTTAGTAGTGTGACTTGGTTGACGACGAGTTGAGAGTCGCAGCGTAGGATGAACCGTCTCGCCTCGTACTTGAGTTCTAGCCTTAATCCTACGATCACAGCCTCATACTCGGCCTCGTTGTTAGTCATGTCCGGACACCTTATGGACTGGCGAATCACTTCGCCTGTCGGGACTTCGAGCACAAGTCCCAATCTGGATCCCGACGCATTAGAAATTTCGTCGGTGTACAAAATCCATAGATCTTGTGTTTGTGGAGATGCGTAGGCTGCTTCTTTTTCGACTTCGGACATTATTTTTGCGCTGAAGTCGGCGACGAAGTCGACAAGGACTTGTGAATTTATCGCCGTCCACGGTTGATATGTGATATCATGTTCACTTAATTCTACGGTCCACTTGGCTAACTTCCCGATAGCTCGGGCTTATGCAAAATGCTTCTCAAGGGGAAAGTTGTGACTACCGAGATGGGGTGACACTAAAAGTAGGGTCTAAGCTTTCGTGAAGCTATGACTAAGACCAGGGCCAATTTTTTGAGGTGGGGGTACCTCGTCTCGGCGTCGATTAAGGTTTGCTAATGTAATAGATGGGAGATTATGTACCTTTATCTTCTCGGACCAGGAACACTCACCGCTACTTCAGATACAACGAGGTAGATGAGGATGCGTTCCCCAGGTTCTGCTTTGGAAAACAACGACGGCGATGACAGGTAAGCCTTTAACTCCTTCAGGGCTTCAACGCACTCAGAAGTACACTGGAGGTCGTTGTCCTTCTTGAGTACATCAAAAAACTTGTGGCATCTGTCAAATGGTCACGAGATGAATCTCGACATGGCGGCGATACATCCGGTCAGCCTCTGAACATGATTTTTTCTGGTTAAGTGCTCTGGTATTCCTTCTTTGGCTTTGATTTTGTCGAGGTTGACCTTATCTTTTGTGGCCACTTCACTTTTGGTCCGAGCTTCTCCAATGCATAGATTATTTCTGGGGGTGACAAACAAAAATTTTGAGCAGATAATAAAGGGGCCATACCTCTCTCGTTCCGATGAGTCTTTGTCCTTGGCCTATATGGGACCTCTTCCTGGAGGGAAGGGGGCATGATGGCGCTTCTGATATATGGATGATGTCTTTATCGGTTGGGTCATGGAGCTGCAAAATCCCTCATGGCCTCATTTCTTCAATCCTTCCTGAACTCGATCTGTACTGAGGTCAACCGATGTGTTGGCCCATTCAGGTCGTCTTCGTCAGCACGGACCTCGGCACAGTAGGCGTTATGTATTTCATCCCAAGTGGTTGGAGGATATTTCATAAGTCGACATAATGATTATCTGGTCGCCCTTGAGCCATTCCTGTTAAGCCCCATCTGGAAAGCTGCTACAACCATGCCTTCTGATACATTTGGTAAGGTTATTCGTACTCGGTTGAATCGAGCGAGAAAGTACCTCAGTCCCTCTCCGAGTGATTGTTTGATGGAAAATATATCGTTCACTCTTGCCTCCGCCTTTTTGGCCCCAGCATGGGCCATTACGAACTTGTCGGCCCTCTCTTCGAATGTTTCAATGGAGCGCGCGGGCAGCTTGAATACCAAGTTAATGCTCCTCCGGTGAGGTTCTCGCTGAACTTTTTCAACAAGATGGAGGATACTTGTTCTTTGGCAAGATCATTTCCCTTTACCGCAATGACATAGTGAGACACATGATCTTCGGTGTCAGTCGTACCGTCATATATTTTTAGATAAGTCGGCTTCATCACTGTAGGATTGCTCAACGAACCGACCAACATCTCTTTTTGGTAAGAGTTTTGGGGCACCCGGTATTTTGTCGATTCTTTCTTGGTGCTCTCTCATTTGGTCCCGAAGCATTTTGTTTTCATTTTTCATTTCTTCCATCTTCCTCAGAATGGCTGTGAGGTTGTCGTCACCTGCATTATTAACATCGTGAGTGATACCTGTTACTGAAGGGAGAGGGTCGTGCTGCTCGGCCGTTGTTGGTGTAATGCAAGTCCTTGCATTTTCTCTAACTGCCTCCTGGGCGGGCTTGTTGAAGATGTTGGTCAGCGTGTTTGTCAGCCAAGCCTCAAGTAGTTTCTTCATTGCTGGTGGCGCCTCTTCCGTCGTGGACGTAGAAGCTCCTTTACCGCGGGATGTTGTGATACTGCCGTGAGGGAGGGTCGACTCACCTCGCCTGGGAGAGGCGTTAGGCGTTATATCTTCACCTTCTGTTTTAGAAACCTCATTGATGGTGTTCAAGAGGTTGGTAGTGAAATCGGCCACTACCTTCATTCTTTCTTTTCCATTACCTGCCATGTCAGATCTGTGTGTACAAGGAAGTAGGAGTTTCGCTTTTTTTTTTTTGTGAATTGTGCCAGTTATTGATCTAGAAGAACTAAAAGTTTAACTAGAAAATCCCCACAGACATCGCTAAATTATTTGACCAAAATGTGTAAATCATTGATTAAACTAATTAATTTTGTGTAAAGAATGATTAAACCAAGTTATAATAATATTCCCAGATTTATAACTAGATAACACAAATAATGATAGGCAGTGTTGGTGTAGGATTAAATGCAGTGTGCATTCAATAATTCAAGATGATTAATAATGGAAGAATATCAAGCAATAAATAACAATAAATGACGTTAACGTAAATAAGGAGAATGATTCACACAATATTGAATAAGGTGAATGATTCTTCCTTTTGACAGTGATGAGTGATAAATGCTAGAATTTTGGAACTATTCTCGTATCTGATGGAAAAGTATAGAATAATAGATAATCGAATCTTATTAGAAAGGTAGTATTTGTATCTTTTCTAGAGAAAAAAGTCTTCTTCGCAAAAAGTGTTCTTATCAGAGAATATTACATGCCCTTTCCCCTTATCTCTTTTTCTATTTATATGAGACGTACCCCAATCAACCCTAAAAGTACAAGTATAAAGAATATTCAATGAAATATTCTTCGAAATATCCTATTACAAAAACTAGCTGTTAGCACTGCCCTTGATACTCGACCTCGACCGTTATTGACTGCCCGGCTACGAGCCCTGTTATCTACTAGTCGAACTCGACCTCAACGCTTTTCATAATATCGCTCCATGCTAAATCCTACTGAAACAGATTTTAACCTATACAATACCTAGTGTAATCTCACAAAGCATGAGCAATGATAAAGTAACGTGGGATACCATTGAAAATTGAACAGCTCATTCAGCAAGATATGCTATGCCTTTTTCACTATATTGATAGGTTACCATAATTGACGTTCACAATATTTGATGTGACTGTGTCTCAACATCAGCCAAAAATGGAGGAAGAGATTAACGAAAAAAGGAAAAAGAACAACAGAGGAAACCTCAAAAACCCAAAAACTCAAGCAAATACAGCTTTCATAAAATACAAAAAGGACATGAATTTGGAGCAATGACATTTATGAGCTAAAATTAGTTACTAACAAGTAAAAATTGCTGCCCTTCACAACCCAAAACATTGAAAACAATTACTCACTCATTCCAATTTACCTTACCTGGACCTAGGATTTGATTGAACATGGAGTTTAAAAAATAAAAGAAAACGCTTAAAACTTGAATCCTTGAATTATTCTTGAATATGTCATAATATTTGTATGGATATACAACTTTTAAAACTAGGGTTCATAAATATGTAGCAAAACGTGCATGATCATTAATTTGAGGATTGTAGTTTCAATTAGAGAAAGAGATAAAGACGAGGTAAAGGAAACATGAAAATTCAGCAAAATATAAGGTATGAGTTATAAGCACCTAGTTCAGCTCTTCGTCTTGGGATCACCAAAAAGAAAGAAAGAAAGAAAGGTATATGTATGGTACATTATGGTAATCCAAGAGCAATAGAACCTGAGAAGCGCTCTTTCTTTGTATTTATATTGGATTACATGAGGTCATTGAAGATGATATGTTAAAGAATATTTATGCTTAAAATCACCATCAGAATAATATGTTTTGCACTTAATATGGCGGAGCTAGGTTGGCGAAAGTGGTTCGGCCGAATCCCTTTCGTAAAAATTAGAATTTTTTTTTTTTGTATGTGTATATATTACATGTTGAATCCCCTTAGCTTCTTCGCGTCTTTTTATTTTTATTTTTTTTGATAAAAATCTTACTTCCGCCGCTGGTTATACCGTTTACAAAGAGCTAGCTATCTGTACTGGTATAAGCTTATTGATTTCTAATTGTCACATAAACTTTGAGGTTTTATGTTTCAGTTTACTTTAATTACTCAAAGCTAGGTTAGAAATACATCCTCCTAACGTTTAAGGTTTGTTTGCTAAAATGATAAGATAATGTATGAGAGAACTAAAGTTGGAATTTTATTTTAGTTTTTGAAACCATGTTTTTTAAATCTGTCTAATTGAACCTTCAAAATTAAGTTTGCAGACTCAGATTTTGCAAAAAATTCAGACAAACATGCATCCCTGGGTTTAATTTAATTACATTTATTAAAGTAGAGCATAGGAGAATGGATTTTGACTTTTATTGAAGAAAAAAAAGAGGAAGAAGAGAGAATGGATGTTGATTGAAATCGTTCTGATTAATATAGGCCCTCACGCTAATATTAAGTAATAAGCGATGCAATTGGAAGAATTATTAGAGAAGGACATTCCAAAGCAAGAAGAGCTGAATTATCAACGCGGCCTTTGAAATTTCTTTTATAGTAATAGCCTCTTTGGCCAAACTTCTAAAATCACCTTATTTTGAGAAATATTTTTATCAAGAGTACTTTTCAAAAAAATATTTTTAGTGAGAAACAGTTTGTGTTTGACAAATTAATTTGAAAAATATTTTTGAGCAGTAATTAGTATTTTGTCAAGTTTTTAAAAACTATTTCTAAGTGTATTTTTTCAAGAATGCTTCTCAAAAAAATACTTTTGAAGAGAAGCTACTTTTTTTTGTTTCTCAAAAACGACTCATGCTTGAGCCTACGTAGGAACACATACAAAGTCTATGTTTGAGAAATTTCAACTTTACGCAATTGTTCAAGTTTAACATAATTTTTTGAGTTTTCAGTTACTTCTTAGATTTTGGACTAACGGTGATCAAATTTGCAAACATAATGGATCATTTGCTTTAAGGTGTATATATCAAGGGCCAAAATAGTTTTATCCTTATACGTTAAAGACCATTTTTGATTATTTATGTTTTATTCTTAAAACATATTTATACTTTTTGAAAAACCTTTTCAGATTGCTTCTGCAAATGACGCTCACCTGAGCAGTCGTTGCTTCCAACAGTCCGATCCAACGTTGGTGTGCCACACATTGAACTGATTTTGCCGGAACTTCCATTTTATACGCCAGTTTAAACTGCCCATTTTGCTAGAAATCGAATCAAAGCAACCCATTCTGACATGTTTCCTTTCTGCAATGCCCACTTCATCTTTACCTTCCAAAGTTCGCAGTTTTGGAGTTAAATCTGATAATACAAACAAGAAGCTCAATAATTTATGCTCAGTCCAAAAAATTCTCAATCTATCTTCTCAAGGCCATCTTAAAGAAGCCTTCCAACACCTTAACATCCTAACTCGCAAAGGCATTCGCTTAGACAGTAAAACTCTAGCTTCTCTCATTCAACAGTGTGCCAATACGAAGTCATATACAGAAGGGAAATGGATACATTTCCATCTCAAAACCACTGGGTGGAAACACCCCACCATTTTTCTTGCCAATCATTTGATTAATATGTATGGTAAATGTGGTAATCATATTGAAGCACGTAAAGTGTTTGATAAAATGACTACAAGAAATTTGTATTCCTGGAATAATATGCTTTCTGGCTATGCTAAGTCAGGAATGGTAAAGGCTGCTAAAAGGCTATTTGACAAAATGCCCGAGAAAGATGTTGTTTCTTGGAATACTATGGTGATTGCTTATGCTCAGGTTGGGTACTTCAACGAGGCTCTCAAGTTTTATAGAGAATTTAGGAGGTTAGGTATTGGGTTCAATGACTATAGCTTTGCTGGGGTTATTACTGCTTGTGTTAAGTCCAGGGATTTTTCTCTCACTGGGCAGGTTCATTCCCAAGTACTTGTGGCTGGGTTTTTGTCTAATGTAGTTCTTTCTAGTTCGATTGTTGATGCGTATGCAAAATGTGGAAAAATGAGCGATGCTAGAAGGTTGTTTGATGCAATGAGAGTAAGAGATGTTCTTGCTTGGACCACCTTGGTTTCAGGCTATTCAAGGTGTGGCGATATGGTGTCGGCCTGGGAGCTGTTTGAAGCAATGCCTGAGAAGAATCCTGTTTCTTGGACGGCTTTGATTGCTGGTTATTCCCACAGTGGCATGAGCCTTCAGGCCCTTGAGTTATTTGCAAAGATGGTGAAGCTTCAGGTTCAACCTGATCAGTTTACGTTTAGTAGTTGTCTATCTGCTTGTGCTGATATAGCATCGCTTAAGCATGGTAAGCAAGTACATGCTTTCCTGGTGAATGCTGGTTTAAGACCTAATGCAATTGTTATGAGTTCTCTCATTGATATGTACTCAAAATGTGGAAATTTGGAAGTTGCAAAGAGGCTATTTGATACGATGGACAACAAACATGATGCAGTATTATGGAACACCATGTTGTCTGCATTAGCACAACATGGTATGGGTGAAGAGGCAATTGAAATGTTCTTTAAGATGGTGAAGTTTGGAGTGAAACCAAACAGAACCACATTTGTCGTCCTTCTCAATGCTTGTAGTCATTCAGGGCTAGTGCAGGAAGGTCTTTCCTTTTTCGAGATGATGACTTCTAATTATAATGTTCCTCCCGATGAAGAACATTATGCATGCATAATTGACCTCTTAGGTAGAGCAGGACGTTTTGGTGAAGTGCTAGCTCAGATAAAGAAGATGCCTTGTGAACCTGATGATCATATTTGGAATGCCTTACTTGGTGTTTGTAGGATTCATGGAAATGTAGAGTTGGGTAGAATGGCTGCCGAACTACTAATAGAGCTGGACCCTCAGTCTCCTGCCGCATATTTGCTGTTGTCAAGTATTTATGGTGCACTTGGGATGTGGGAAAATGTAGAGAAAGTGAGACAGCTTATGAATGAGAGACATGTTAGGAAAGAGCAGGCTGTTAGTTGGTTAGAGATTGAGCAAAAACTGCGTCCCTCTTTTGGGTGCAGTCAGTCGAATACTTTAGAGAAAGATACACTCACGATTTTGCAACTTTTAGCTGGTAAGACAGAAGATGATGATTTATTACATGATAGTGAAAGGTAAAATTTCTTTCCATTTTTTCTCCTCTCTATCGCTGAAACGTATGCAAAATAAATGTGTTTACTTGACACACCTTACGGTATTTATAGGGTGTATCCAAATTTTGGTGAATTTTAAAGCAGGCAATTATTTTCTTTGGCTTGTTAACTGCTCTTACTTTTTATCTCGTGTGTGGAAATATTTGAACATTATCTAGTTGCACTTGCATAATTTTGTTGAGTGTCCTGTCTCTTTTGAGTCTCTGCCATAAGAATAAGACCAGAGATCCCTGGAATAACCTGTCCTGTATTTTCAGTTAACCTGGACGCTTCATTGTTTCTTGTTTCAAGAGAATGCATGAACAACAGCTTTGGGCCACTGCTCCTCCACCACCCTCTAACAGTGTTGTCAAAGGCGAAAAGCTCTAAAAAGCGCTCTAGGTCAATTGGGGCTTTAAACGCAAAGCACAATTTAAGTGTGGGCTTTAGTTTAAAAAGGTGCAATGCGAGGAAAAAAAAAAAAAAAAAAAATATATATATATATATATATATATATATATATATATATATATATATATATGTAATTCAATAGAAAAGTAACAGCCTATTCTTGAAATGAACAACTCGCAATCATTCATATTGTTTTCCTTTACAACTAATACACTTATTTGCCGATTATATTTCTGGTCTAGCATTGCTCCATTCAAGATAGAATTCATGGGCAATAAGGGGCATGTGTTGGTGGCTTGCCTACACTGAAGCGTAGCTCAAGGGACGCGAAGCGCCCTCCCTGAGCTTTTCTGAGCTTCAGGGCTTAAGCGCGCCTTAAATGAGCTTTTGACAACACTGCCCTCTAACTTTGCGAGCGAAATATCTTCCTTAGGAGTTCTCCCTAGGCCATCCACTGTACATCAAGGGAAATTTCTCAAATCAAAACGAGTCATCTTTGTTTCCTTTGTAGTTGTCATACTGGACTAAATGTTGACATCTCATGGTTGATTTTTGTTATAAAACCTTCAAACTTGAAGAAATTTAGTTTATGCTAAATCATCAAAGCACAAAAATGTGAAGCTCAAATATGTTTGAATTAGCCCATACTCTGGATGCATTCAAGAATAAAAGTAACCTTTTGTGAGAAATGTCTGATTGCAAAGATGCCATGATTGAATGATAAAATTGAGGTTTGGAAAATCTAAGTCGGAAGTGAATTCCAAATTATTGCCAATAATAGTACCTAATTGTTTGATTATTTTTATCAGTTTATCTCACATGCTCATCCCCTTCCAACCCTGATCGTAGCGAACTCATACGAGTATTTCTGCTCCTGCGTCTTCCTCTTCCTCCTGGGACAATTTGCCATCCACCTGCTTTTCTTAATTTTTCTTCTGTTAACATGGCTGGCAAGTACATGCCAAATGCATGCATTGAGCCAGCTCTGATTTTAATCAAAATCTTGTCAATACAGTTTCATACATGGTGGGCTTGATGCTAGAGGTAGTAACCTTTGATGTGAACTACATGAGCCACCCTCTCAACCAGCACACACCAGAAAACAAGCCATTCTTATATGCCATTTTGGCTGCCACGGAGCTTCTTCACAATTATCACCTCTGATTTTTTGAGGAACTTAAATAATTGGTTGAAGTTAGTTCTTGTGCCAACAGCCTTAAGGGCTAAGCTGCTGGTATGGGCATTGTTGACATTTTTTGCCTGTTGTGCCTGGGAAAGGATTTTGAGGTGGGTTTTCCCTGGTAAGATGCCTGCCCAGAAGCAACTGCGACGTCGTGTTGCAGCTAGTCTAGAAAAGAAGCGCCATTAGTTCTTAGTTGTCATGATTGAGAACATTATAGTTTTGAATGTTGGGGATTTAGAGCCGCCAGGTGGTCAATGACTTCATTTTATTGACAATGTAGCTGAAGATAGCTATGATTTCGTGCTGGATGGTATTGTTGTATTGAGAGATCATAACTAGAGCTTTGCTGGAATTTGTGATCCCCATTTATGAAGGCCCTAAGGGAAGGAGCATATATCGGAGCAACTTGCTCTCTTTTCTGTCAATAGACAAGAACTAGACAGAGCAGTTGCTTTATTTGTGGCTGTTTCGAACTAAAAAGAAACAACTGAATGTTGATTTTCTTCTACTGTACTAATCTATTAGAATAGTTACAACACATTCCGTTAGTCAGATAATGGTATCTTACTATTTTATCATCCTCTCGTGAATGCTTTTAGCAGAAGCTTTTGGCATTATGATGTTTGTTGTGTTCTCACTGAGGCGGCTTTCCCTGCCGTCTTCAGCATTCTTTGTGAAAAACTTTTGATTAATTACAAGTTGATACAGTAAATAGATACCAAGAGAAGACAAAGAAATACTGGGTATAAGACAAGAAAAATAATTGTGTGAAAACAATAAATTTAGGGCAAAATATAAAACAGACCGATGGGCTAAAACTAATTGTATTAGTTAGCCGAAAAGTGCATAAAATGTGTATATTTTTTTGTATATAACCCCCCCCCCCCCCACACACATATATATATATAATATATAATTTGTCGGCTATTGTTTTTTGGGAGCGGCTAAAAATATACATTTTTCTAAATTTATTATCATATTATATTATAAGTAGGAAGTCCTAAAGCAGAAACTTGAATTATGAAAATACCAATAAAAATTGAATGAACATTGTGCCCTTCAGACAAACACTATTCTATAACACTTTTGTATAAAATGTAAATGTACATTTTAATAAATTTATTAGGTAAAGTACTCTCATAGACACTTGTTTTTGTTCGCGTTTGTCACCCTGATACTTGTATTCAACGAAGTTTCATCTAGACACTTCTAGTTCAAAATCAATATTTTGAATCCCTCTAATCTGGGTCTATGTGGCAGCTTGACACCTGAACTAGACAAAATACGTGTATTTCACGCGTATATAAATTGTGAGTATAATTATTTAAACCAGAAAATAATTAAAAGAAAAAGACAAAAAGTTAAATATAAAGAAAGTCAATGAGTGCTTTCCCCATTTTTCTCTCTCCTCCTCCGCTCTTATAGTTATTACCTCTCCCCCCATTTTAATCCAAAACCCAACTACAGTACAGCCGTTTCCATCACCTCTCATCCACCACAAATATTCCTCGTTGCCCCATATTCAAAAACGGTAATAACCCAAAATATTTTATATACTTGCTAATTTTGAGATTTGGAGAACTAATTTTATTTATAACTATTAGATCAAATACAAACCTAGTAGAATGAGAATTGTTATAATATAGCACGAAGGCCCTTAAGGAAATATCGTTCGCTTTTTTACCTTTTAAAAATAGAGTTTATATTGGATAAAATAGTACTTTAGTTATTTTCCTAATATGTAGGAATACTCATTTAATTATTTTCTTAATATGTAGGATTAGTCATTTAATTATTTTACTAATATTTAGGACTACATATCAACTAAATTTTATATATTACATTCTTCTTTATTTGGACTACGTAGAAAAAATTAATATTTAGAACTTCAAAAATATTATCATTTTATTTTATATTCATTTTTACACTTAAATTACAAGAGTATATAAATGGCAAGAAAAGAAAAGAATTAAAAATACTAACCAAATAGGACATAACCATTTGGTATTTAGAACTTTATCCCTTTGGACAGATACCAATGTCACGACCCAATCCGATGGGCCGCGACGAACACCCGATACCTTACTCGACCGAGTACCAACGTAACGTATCTTTCTTATTACATTATCATATACACGTGACATACGGACCTAATAGGCCAACATAATCATTTACAAACTCAAAACATAGGCCGGCAAGGTCGTACAATCTTTCGCGTATACGACATATGTCTACAAGCCTCTAAGAGTACATAAATGTCATAAAGGTCGGGATAGAGTCCGTCCATACCAAACAATACCCGTCTAAATCATACTAACCAAACAAGCGACTCCGAAGCAAATAGAGCGCACCAACATTTTCCGCTGAGCTGATAGCCTACTTGGAGGGCTCTCGACCTGTCTGTCTGGACCTGCGGGCATGAAACACAACGTCCCCAGGAAAAAAGGACGTCAGTACGAATAATGTACCGAGTATGTAAGGCATATAATGTACATAAGAAACATGGAAGAAACATAGAGTACATCTTCTTCAACTCTACAGGGCACTTTTAAATGTGAACAAAATGAAAGAATTTTGTATAAGATGGTACTCAAACCAAAGCTCATCTTCTTCAACTCGTTTACCCTCTTACCTTCACGACTTTACTTATCACTTGTTATAAATATCACAAATATTTATAACCTCAAAAATAGTTTGTACTCATCCTAAAGTATTACTATTAAAGTATTAAAATATTACTAAAGCATGGTACCATATAAAATAAATATATACACTATTATTTCGTTAAAACATCCATGTAAAAATACATATATTTTCTCAACTTTTAATTTAATCTCGTATAAAGAGTACAAATTTTCGTACGCTTAATTCTAAAGATGGTAAAAAGATAACCTTCTTTTTTTTCTTTTGCAAAAAAATAATTTCTATCTTGATAGTAAAGAAAATCTCATAACTTTCTTATATTATGTGTATAATTTAAAACATATTCGAAAGTAGTA
>ML310880.1:0-46830 GCA_005239505.1 Nicotiana paniculata
ATTTAAAACTAGCTACTCATACTAGAATCCAAGAACAAAGCAATAAATAAAGTCATAAAGCTTGCAAAGATGACAAGATTCTCTCTTCAAAAGCTTCCAAAATAACGAAGTATTCAATTCTCTAAATGTATCCTCTTTTTCTGACAAGATATCCCAAAAAAATCCTAGTGATTCTATTTATAGTGGGCTAAAATCCGATGTCAAAATATGATAAAAATACCCATCTAGATCATATTTGTGATCGCAGAAAAGGTCGTAGAATCACTTCGTGGCCTGCATAATTGCAACTCTGTTGCATAATTGAGTGTCCAGTTTCCCAGTTGTTCATCGCAGATCTATTATGCAGTATGCACACTGATTTCAGGATCACATTTGATACCGCAAAATTGCTCTCGCAGAAACTCGTTTGGCACTTCAGCGGTCATTATGCAGTCCGCACAAGCGTTATTCAACCGCACAATCCTCTCTCAAAACTGGGAAATGCTTCTTTATTCTGTCGTTGGTCTGTGGCCCGCATATCACTTTTGCGGTCGCAAACCTGCCGCATTTCTTCCCTTCTATGGGTTTTTGTCATCTTTTTCATGTTCTTGGTTCTTCAAGTCTGGTATGCTGCAAAACACCAAAACTACATAAGAAATAACTTAAAATGCCTTAAAAAACAATTTAAAGTCTATGTAATTAGTATGAAAAGTGCCGCAATTCTACGACATATCACCCAACAATTACCGAAATGGAAAACTAATTTGGAAATAGAAGGATATGTTCAATTCCCACTCTAAACTTAAGATTAATGGAAGTCCAAGGGGAAAATGGGATATTGGTGTGAACACAATACTCGCACTTAAAGTACATAAACTAATTCCTGAAAAGCATCCAACTCATAATACATGGTTGCCACTATTCCATCTGAAAGTCAACCGAGGTTCTCAGGACTTGACCCAAAAAGTACCAGAGACATAAGATACATATATGATCAATCTTTTTGAGGAAGAGGGAGAAGTCAGATCTGATGATGAGAACATAAGAATACCCCCAAGAATATTGGATTTTGGGAATTAAGAAGGTGCATTGACTAGAGTGAAAGCCATAATAACACAATCCAATAACCTCTCACCCATAAGTTATCACATCTCAAGTGATGTAAAAAGAGGAACATCAGCAAGAGCTCCAAGGTAAACAAAAAAGACTTAAACCCTAATATTTTTAATAATTACCAAACTATCATGGATCTTTAGGGAATGAAATCCCAACAAGCCTTTGAAATATTGAAAACCTTACAACTACACCACAAATTACCTTTTATAGCATTACAAGAACCAATGGTTAGGTCTACAAAATTGGCAGATATAGGTTAAAACTAGGAATGTAGAATTGTTTTTCCAATTATAACAGAAATATATGGCTTTCCTGGATATAAAACACATTAATAAACATTTTGGAGGATTCGGAGTAACATGTGATAGGCCAAGCAACCTTGTAATGATAGCTACACAAGAACAATTGACAGTAGTGTATGTTAAGTCTACTACAATGCAGAGAAAGTTATTATGGGATGAATTGAGATACTGTAGAAATAATATATAGGGACCATGTGGTGTTGTAGGTAATTTCAATATCATCCTAAATGTTGAATAAAGGTTTGGGGATTACCAAATAGCTTAAACAAGATCTTAAACTTCATAAACTGCATTAGATGATTGTGGATTGCAGGATGCAGGTTACTATAGTGCAAAATTCACTTGGTGTGACAAAAGGGGAACAATCACAATAATTTGAAAAATACTTGACCGATTACGCTATAATGCAGACTGGGAAGATGCACTAAATGAGACTTGTATCACTCACTTGGAAAGAGTGTAACGACCCGACCGGTCATTCTGAGAGTAATAGCCCCGTTTCCCCCGTTTCTTCTTTATCATATGTTGATTAGCCTATTTATGTTGTGTTGTGTGGGTTGGTTTGGGTTTGGAGTGGTTGTGGTGAGAACTAGGACATTTAGTCTCTTAAATTGGCTTAATAGTTGGAAAAGTTAATTGGAGTTGACTTATTAATAATCGACTTCAGAATATAGATTTTATGTTCAGATAGCTTCGTTACGTTATTTGGGACTTAGGAGTGTGTTCGGTATGTAGTTTTGATGTTCGGTGTAGAAATAGGCTTGAATTGGCGGAAGTTAGTTTTTGGCGGTTCCCGGTCGACAGAGGAAAATAGGCTATCGGGGTCAGAATGGAATTCCTGAAGTCGGAGCAGGTTCGTAATGTCATTTTGGATGTGCGTGCAAATTTTCAGGTCAATCGAATGTGTTTTGGATTGTTTCGGCATCCTTGGTGAAATTTAGAAGTTTCAAAGTTCATAGGCTTGAATTTGATGTGATTTTGGTGTTTTTGCGTTGTTTTTCGTGTTTCGAAGGATCCACTTAGTTTGAATGAGGTTATGGGATGTGTTGGTATGTTTGGTTGGGGTCCGGAGGGGCTCAGGATTGATTTGGGATGGTTAACAGAGGTTTGAACTTAGGAATTTGCAGCAAAGTTGTTGTTGGTACCATTTTACTGGGGAAGGGAATCCGCAGATGCGGAACATGGGCAGCTCAGTGAGGGACCGCACCTGCGGAGTTGCAGGTGCGGAAATGGAGTCGCAGGTACGAAATTTGGACTTTAAGTGATTCTTCGTAGGTGCGCACCTGGGACCGCTGGTGCGCGTTAGTAGGTGCGGAAAATCTTCCACAGGTGCGGATTAAATGGGTAGGAAGTATAAATATGTGCCTCACGAATTTTTTGCATTTCTCATTATTTTGCATGCGCATTGAGTCATTTTGAGAGCAATTTGGAGAAGGAATTCGAGGGTCTTCAGTGGAGGTAAGATTCTCGGACTTACTCGATTCTATGTTGTTATGTGACGGATTAGACTTGGAATTAGTTGATTAAATGGCATAAATTGGGGGTTTAGGGCTTGGAAAATTGAGACTTATAATTAAGGAAATTTAGGGATTGTTCGTGGTCGGATTTTGATGCATTTTATATGTGTAGACTCGGGAAAGGATGGGGATTCTTGTGATGCGATTTTTATCAAAATTTTGAGACGTGGGCCCGGGGCTCGGGTTTGGCCAATTTTGGGAATTGTGCCTAAAATTAGTCATTTTCGATTGGGTATTGTTCCTTTAGCGTATATTGATAATGTTAATTTAGTTTTGGTTAGATTCGGAGCAGTCAGGAACCGATTTGAGAGGCAAGAGCATCGCGGATTAGTATTTGGGCCGGATTGAGGTAAGTAATGACTATAAATCTTGTCCTGAGGGTATGAAACCCCGGACTTCGTATTTCTCACTATTTTTATAGTGGCGCACACGCTGGATGACGAGTGTGTGGCATGCACTGATTTTTGGATGTGGACTTTGTCCTCTCCGCAACAACTATTGAGTTGCGTATTTTACTCTAAATCATATGTAAAATTGTTCTCTAAAACTATTGCTATTTTGAGCTGTAAGCCATGTTTGGGGCCTTGCGCCAGCTTGTTTAGACCCCTTAGGGGCATTTTACTGCTATTTCCTCACTGCGTTGACTTATGATTTACACTAAGTCATATTATGCTTTACTGTTTTTCCAAACTCAACCTTATTTACACTATTTGAGTTATAAAATGATGTTTTGGGTCGAGTACCCAATTTACTGATAGCCCGAGGGGATTACTGAGAGTTTCTGACTGAGTGAGGCTGATGGCCTTATTGTGGGGACATGATATGCCACGAGGTAGCTTGATATTAGTGCTTGGCTGAAGGAGCCCCTCCGGAGTCGGTACACACCCCCAGTGAGCGTAGGTACCTATTGAGTGCGAGTGTCGAGTGACGAGTTATTCGAAGGCATGAGTGACAGTAAGGTTGCCCGAGGGGCTGATAGTGAGTGATTGTGAGGTATGCTGAGTGATGCTCTGCCCGAGGGGCGAATTATGATTTATGCTTTTGGCCCGAGAGGCTATTATTGATTTATTTCATTTTTACGCTAAACTCTTCGGGTATCTCTATTTCTGAAATTATTGGAAAAAACATTTTTTTCAAAGGATTTTACTGAAATTGGATTTTAAATCATATTGATTTATATATATATATATATATATATATATATATATATATATATATATGTTATACTGTTGGAAAGAAAGGTTGTGCTTATTGTGAACTGATGATTTGATCTTATGTATTTCTTACTGCTTAAACTTGATTTATTTTCTTTACTACTGAGTTGGCATACTCACATTACTCCCTGCTCTCCTGTGTGCAGGTACATGTGCTGGTACCGAGCGTTAGTCATCTATTTCTGTGCGGAGCCAGAGTTCGGGACATAGAGGTAGCTGTTCAGCATCCGCAACATCTTTGTTTCCCTTTCTTATTTTGTACTTAGTTCTTCGTTCCGAGATTTTGTATTATGACTGTAGGGTTATTTTGTACTACTCTTAAATGCTTATGAAATGTTGGCTCCGGATCTTTGGGATGGTTGTAGACTATTTAGCTGTTTGTTTTGCTTAACAGATACAGTAATATATATGTGTTTATGAAATGTTGAAAATGAGTTGGAATTTTATTTTTTATAAGAACTGTAAATGTGTGATTTTTGGCTAGCCTAGTTCCACGATAGGCGCCATCACGGCCGGCTTGGGATTTGGGGTCGTGACAAGTTGGTATTAGAGCCTAGGTTACACAGGACTCAACGGTCATGAGCAGGTTTAGTAGAGTCTTGCGGATCGGTAAGGAGATGTCTGTACTTATCTTCGAGAGGCTACAGAACCTTTAGGAAAATCTCACATTCTTTAATTCTTGTCGTGTGAATTAATTTTATTCAGCCGAAAGCATAACTCTTGAATTCCTTCCATATATTCGAATGCGCACGTGAGCGCTTTCTATCAGTTGTGCATCGACGACTTGTGACTTCCATGGATGAGATGTGATTTTAGCATGTTGACAATGGTCCAGTCTGGAGGATTTGAGGCCGGATTTCATTGTGTGACTTGAGTGCTAAGATTTCGATTGTGTGAGCTGTGCATTTTGGGACTTATATGTCCGTTGGTGTCCTTATTGATGGGACTTTGTGACTGGATGTCTATGTGGTGAGTGTGTTTTGAGGGTGAGATGTGTTCATATTGTTTGATTGTGACAAAAGGATTGGCTGGAAATGCGTAAATAACTATTGAGTGTTTGATTTCTTTCTCGAGTTGGCTTATAGCTTCGAGTTGTGAGTATATTGGGGGACCTCTTATATTGTTTAGTTGTGGCGTCAAACAGACCTTTCTGTTGTGTTATGAGTTCTTGGTGATGTCTTTTGAGCTGACCAATGGCCCAACAGCCTTTATGCACTTGATGCACAGTGTATTCCGGCTTTATCTGGATTCTTTCGTCCTCCTTTTTATTGATGATATCTTGGTGCATTCCCAATCTCGGGAGGATCATGAGCAACATTTGAGAGTTGTGCTTCAGACCTTGAGGGAGAAGAGATTGTATGCAAAATTTTTGAAGTGTGAGTTCTGGCTTGATTCAGTAGCGTTCTTGGGACACGTGGTGTCCAATGAGGGTATCGATGTGGTCAGATGAGTGTGGAGAGAGCCCCGGAAGCTCAAGATTTCTTTGACCACAGCTCTAGTTTTAGTTTTGCCATCAACTTCAGGTCCTTATACCGCTTATTGTGATATCTCGAGGGCAGGCATTGGTTTGTTCGAATGTAGGAGAGTAAAGCGATTGTGTAATAGCTATGATCTTCGGAAGTGTATAGAGAGGTATCAGGTTGAGGCCAAGCAGGTGGGGCTATTTCCCGCGAGGTGTTCCGAGGTTATGTGATCCTTATGTTGTTTTGTAGCAAGTTCTCTTTTATCGGTAATTGATATATGTTGCAATTCGAGTTTAGATCACTTGTGGGAGTTGGCACGGCTATTCCAATGGTGAATGCGAGGTTGGAGATGATTTGGGATGTTTAAGGGTTTGAGTTATATATGAGCTTATGAAGGATTAGTTGAATCCCACTACGGTATTATGGTAGTGATGGCGTATGGGCATCGTGAGTTATTTTTTATTTTGATCTATGGCTTTGAGCCAAGTGGGGGAGTCTGCTAATGATTAGTTGGTTGCCCGATTATGTGATGTTTTGGGTTCTGTTCGAGGTATACGGGTGAATCGGTTATGACCTGCAGAGGTTGAGATCGAGGACATCGGTTATGTGATGTGTTATGCTTTTTGGGTGTATGAGAATCATGGAACGCCTTGAGTTCTAATTGTATAAGGTATGGTGGGTGCAGTGTATGAAATGGCTTATTGCTTCCAGTGTGTGGATTACTTCCTAGTATGTTGGTGTGCCAATGCGGCCAAGTCATTTTGTCTGCTTTATTAGTGCAATCGAGATTTATGCAAGGTGGATGACTCTCGAGAATGGTTCTGACAGATTCAAGGTTATACGTAACAATTGAGGATCTTCAAGGTGTGTATTTGGCTAGAACTAAGATTTACGTTAGAGGGTGCCAAGACGTGTGGAATTTCTACATTATCATGGATTCTACATATCAGTATCCTGAAGGTGAAGGTAATGGCTTTAGATCGCAGGAAGTCTCTTCAGGGTAAGTATTTTGAATGTGGTACTTCTGGGGATAGTTGAGAGAGTATCCATGCGGCTTATGAGCCTAGCCGATAACGTTTTATGCTTGGGTCTCGCATGGTGAGTCTGGGTTGAGAATTGCGGTATTATGGCAAAGAGAAGTACCAATTCGCAGGCAAGTCAGAAGGAACTTGGATAAATAGGTCAGCTTGGTAGTAGGTCGGATCAGCATGGTGATCGGTTAAGATCGGTCCTTTGGGTGTTTATGATGTGGTAAGGTTCTACGTGTGATTCGTGGCAATGTTTTTGGGTCCTTGTGACCTACGTAACTTAGTTGAGTCAGAGGTATTCAGTCCCGACAGTTTGGTTAATTGCAATTGGATTTTTGAGAGTTCCAGATAGTCTCTACAATAGTTTGAGATGCATATTTTCTACTGGTGTGTGAGGCATGTGGCATAATGGGTGCGATGTGTGGTTTAGTATTGAGATTGCGGGTGCTAGGTCACGATGCGATTTGAAATGAAGGTTCTGAATTCTTAGGTGGCATGGGCGATCTTAGATGATTAGGTAGATGGCGTTACTTTTAGAAATGGCTCGAAGAAGGTTTGAGTTTCAGAAGAGGAACTGTGTTTTGATTTTTGGATACTTCATTGGTGTGGCGGTACTCTCCTTGTTGGTCGGCTTCGGGTATTCAAATTTTGCCTTGTAACACATACGGATTGTAGGGGTATCCCTCGTGGTATGATCGTGCATTGGGGAAAGGATTTGACATTTAGGCGATATAGTTGAGATTGGATATGGTGATTTGTTTGCTCGGAGGGTTTTGAGTCTGGGGGACTCGATCTGTAGAGACATAGCCAAGGTTATCCAGAGGTTAGTGTGTTGTGATTCAGTCATTATGGACCTTTGGAGGGTCATTTTGTCTATTGTGTATGACTAGAGTTGATTTATGGTTCATTGGTAGGCCCAGTATTGGTGTGTGTTCTGCACTGGGTCGGAATTGCTGGCTCTGAATTGTTATTGATGAGGGATGTACCATCCGATTGTCATTGATTTTATTCGTGTTCTGGAGTGATATATGAGTTACCCTTCGGGGATTGCGAGAAGTTGTGATTGTTGGCTATAGGCACACATGGTGTGGTTCTAATTGGATTTATAGCTAGATTTGAGTAAGGTAAGTAATTGGGTATTGCGGGATTGAGACGTATTGGTTATGTACTTTCCGATTTGTGTGGCATGGTATCGTCCGGTTTCCCCGTGGTTATGGCAATGCACTTGGAGTACTTGATGCTGAATTGTGCATGGTTATTGACTTTTTGCAGGTGGCTGAAAGTATTTCATGTGACCCAGCATTTGGATGGTATGACGTGTTGTAGCAGAGTTATTTGGAGGTATGATCCTTGGTGTCAGATTCGTGTGTTTTTATTTTTTTTTAGATGAGTGTAAGGCTCTTAGCATGGTGTTGTGACGGTAATTGTTAATGGCGGGATGGTCCTCTCATGTGAATCTTTTATATAATTTGATTACATTGGGATGTTGCTATTGATTACACAAGTTGCACATGCTGTGGATTTGAATTGTATTGATGTGTCATGTCATCAGAGTGGTCGTGTTGGATGAGAAGAGGTCATTGGACCTAGAATGAATAGTGTCAGAATTGACTACAACATAGTTGGAAGGATAAATATCGGGAGTCGGCTTAGAAATCTGCTATAGTTCCTGTTTGGGAAGGGGGAGCTTCATGTCTGACTGATCGGATGAATGGTTGCTAGTTTCTACGTTTTTCTTTCATCATCGGCAGTATATGAGAGTGTTAGAGTGAGGCTTCGCTTTATAAGAGGTTATTTATCGGTATTAGGTTGTTTGAGCAGTTATTATGATTAGGAGTTATCGCTATGAGTGTTTAAGTCATGTGGTATGTTATGTGATTACATCTGGGGTTACAGGTATGTCTTGATACAGCGTGTTCCGACTTATTTAGTTTATCATTGTGGAATTTTGATCGTGTAAATTACATCAGAAGTGGAAATTTGGTCCTAAGGTTTATGGGTCAGGTTGGACTTCGAAATTTCAACTGTGTTGTGCTATTAGACCTATATGGGATAGGGTGACATGGGATTACCCCTGGATATGTGCATGGTGAGGTTACGCGATAGTTTGATGGTGTTGGAGAACAACTCTTGGCATGTTCGAGGATGAACATATGTTTAGGTGGGGGAGGATGTAATGACCCGGCCGGTCGTTCCGAGAGTAATATCGCCGTTTCCCACATTTCTTCTTTATCATATGTTGCTTAGTCTATTTATGTTGTGTTGGGTCAATTGGTTCGGGTTCGGAGTGAATGTGGTGAGAATTGAGACACTTAGTCTCTTAAATTGGCTTAATAATTGAAAAAGTCAACTGGGATTTAACTTTTTGGTAAACGACCACATAATGTAGATTTTATGGCTCGGATAGCTTCGTTAGGTGATTTGGGACTTAGGAGTGTGTTCGAAATGTAGTTTTGATGTCCGGTGTAGAATTAAGCTTAAATTGGCGGAAGTTAGTTTTTGGCGGTTCCCGGTCGTCAGGGGAAAATAGACTATCGGAGTCGGAATGGAATTCCGGAAGTTGGAGCAGGTTCGTAATGTCATTTTTGATGTGTGAGCAAATTTTCAGGTCAATCGGATGTGTTTTGTATGGTTTCGGCATCCTTAGTGAAATATAGAAGTTTCAAAGTTCATAGGCTTGAATTTGATGTGATTATGCTATTTTTGCGTTGTTTTTGGTGTTTCGAAGGCTCGAATAAGTTTGATTGAGGTTATGGGATGTGTTGGTATGTTTGGTTGGGGTCCCGAGGGGCTCGGGATTTATTTCGGATGGTTAACGGAGGTTTGGACTTAGGAATTTGCAGCAAAGTTGCTGCTGGTGCCATTTTACTGGTGTGACCGCACCTGCGGATGGGGAACTGCAGGTGCGGGCCCGCAGAAGCGGAAGGGAATCCGCAAATGTGGAATTTGGGCAGCTTAGTGAGGGACCGTAAATGCGGACGTGGGACCGCACCTGCGACTGGACCGTAGATGAGGACGTGGGGCCGCACCTGCGGAGTCGCAGGTGCCAAAATGGAGTCGCATGTGGCGAATTTTGACTTTAAGTGATTCTTCTCAGGTGCGCACCTGGGACTGCTGGTGCTGGTCCGCAGGTGCGGAAAATCTTCCGCATGTGCGGATTAACTAGGTATGAAGTACAAATATGTGCCTCCGCGAATTTTTGGCATTACTCATCATTTTGTATGCGGGTTGAGTCATTTTGAGAGAAATTTGGAGAAGGAATTTGAGGGTCTTCAGTGGAAGTAAGTTTCTCGGACTATAAACTCGATTCTATGTTGTTATGTGACAGATTAGACTTGGAATTAGTAGATTAACTGGCATTAATTAAGGGTTTAGCGCTAGGGAAATTTAGACTTATAATTAAGGAAATTTAGGGTTTGTTTGTGGTCGGATTTTGATGCATTTTATATGTGTAGACTCGGGAAAGGATGGGGATTCTTTGATGCAATTTTTATCTAAATTTCGAGACGTGGGCCCGGGGCTCGTGTTTGGAAAATTTCGGGAACTGTGCCTAAAATTGGTCGTTTTCGATTGGGTCTTGTTCCTTTAGCGTATATTGATAATGTTAATCTGGTTTTGGTTAGATTTAGAGCATTCTGGAGCTGATTCGAGAGGCAAGAGCATGCGGATTAGTATTTGGGCCGGATTGAGGTAAATAATGACTATAAATCTTGTCCTGAGGGTATGAAAACCCGTACTTCGTATTTCTCAGTATTTTTTGAGTGACGCACATGCCAGATGACGAGTGTGTGGCGTGTACTTGGTCCTCTCCGCGGAAACTATTGAGTTGCATATTTTACTCTAAATCATATGTTAAATTGTGTTCTAAAACTATTGCTATATTTGGGTTGTAAGCCATGTTTGGGGCCTTGAGCTAACTTGTTTAGACCCCTTGGGGGCATTTTACTGTTATTTCTTCACCGTGTTGACTTATGATTTACACTCAGTCATATTATGCTTTACTGTTTTTCGAAACTCAACCTTATTTACACTATTTGAGTTATAAAATGATGTTTTGGGTCGAGTGCCCCGTTTTCCCGATAGCCCGAGGGGCTTACTGAGAGTTTCTGACTCAGTGAGGCCGAAGGCTTGATTGTGAAGATATGTTATGATATCCATTGTGAGGATATGATATGATTGTGAAGTCGGTGGCTTGATATTAGCGCTTGGGCTGAAGGAGCCTCTCCGGAGTCTGTACACACCCCCAGTGAGCGCATGTACCTATTTAGTGTGAGTGTCGAGTGCTGAGTGACGAGTGATTGGGAGGCATGAGTGACAATGAGGTTGCCCGAGGGGTTGATACTGAGTGATTGTGAGGTATGCTGAGTGATGTTCTGCCCGAGGGGCAATTTATGATTTATGCTTTTGGCCCAAGGGGCTATTTATGATTTATTTCATTTTTACACTAAACTCTTCGGGTATCTCTATTTCTGAAATTGTTGGAAAACATAATTTTTTCAAAGGATTTTACTGAAATTGGCTTTTAAAGCACATTAATTTCATATATATATATATATGTGTATATATATATATATATATATGTATATATATATATTTATATTATTGGAAAGAAAGGTTGTGCTTATTGTGAACTTGTGAACTGATTATTTGATCTTATGTGTTTCTTACTGCTTAGACTTTATTTATTTTCATTACTACTGAGTTGGCGTAGTCATATTACTCACTGCACCCCTATGTGCAGGTACAGGTGCTAGTACCGAGCGTTAGTCATCTATTTTCGTGCAGAGCCGGAGTTCGGGACAAACGGTAGCTGTTCAGTATCTGCAACATCTCTGTTTCCCTTTCTTATTTTGTACTTAGTTCTTCGTTCCGGGATTTTGTATTATGACTGTAGGGTTATTTTGTACTACTCTTAGATGCTCATGACATGTTGGCTTCGGATCTTGGAGACGGTTGTAGACTATTTAGTTGTTTGTTTTGCTTAACAAATACAGTAATATATATGTGTTTTTGAAATGTGGAAAATGAGTTGGAATATTTTTTTTTATAAGAACTGTAAATGTGTGATTGTTTGCTAGCCTAGTTCCACGATAGGCGCCATCACAGATGGCTTGGGATTTGGGGTCGTGACAAAGAGTCTATTCAGATCATGCACCATTATTGATCAACATGACAATCACCGATGTTGAAAGGCCAATATATTTCATGTTCTTCGATTTCTAGGTGTTGCATGCAGATTCCATAACAGTGGTCCAAGAAGTGTGGCAGGATCTGTTCATAGGCATTCCAAAGTAGATACTTCATCAGAAATTAAACAGGATATGCCATAAACTTAGTTGTTGGTCCAAGAAAGCTTTTGAGGACATCTACGAGTAATCAAAGAAACTGGAAAAAGAAATAGCTAGTCTTGAGGAAGAAATTCTCCTTACATCAACAACGAGGAGGTCAAAAATTAACAAGATTAAAGCCAAGTTACACTAAAATATTCAGGATGCAGTTTTGTGAATGGAAGCCAAGGCAAATTGGTTAAAGGATGGTGATAAAAATATTTCATATTTCCATGGTACCATAAAGAGAAGAAAGAAAAGACTTAATATTCAAAAGATTTAGGATGATAATGGTGTATGGAGAGAAGGGGAACGAGATATTATTGGTGATGTGGTCTAACTCACTTGCTAGGCAAGCCGAACATAACAAAAATGAAACATAATAGTTTAATTAACGGGAATAATATAAATCCAAAGCCAACTGACATAAATAACTACATCAACAATTGAAACAACGAACTAATCCAAATTTCCGAATTCCAAGCTTACGTCGAACATGCCTAAACAACTCAAAATGACCTCAAATTTTACACACGAGTCATAAATAACCATAAAAAACTACTCCAAGACTCGGAATTTCAAACGGATATCGATAACCACATGGTAAACTATAGGTCAAATCTATGAAATTCTCAAACCTTCAAATTACCAACTTTTTCCAAATAGAACTAATCGACCTAAGAACCTCCAAATCAAAATATGGATATATGCCTAAGTACAAAATAACCATCCGGATCTAACATAACTATCAAAACTCCAATCCGAGGTCAAATACACAAAAGCCAAACTTAATCAACACTTCAAACTTAAGCTTCGAAATTAGGAACTAATTATTCCAATTCGATCCAAAACCTTCCTAAAACAAAACCAACCATCTCCACAAGTCACATAGCAACAAATACACGTACGAGGATCATCAAATAGGGTAAATATACCTAAAATACATAAAATAAACTTGTCGGGTAGTTACATTCTCCTCCTCTTAAAAAAACATTTATCCCACATAGTTTACATACTCAGACAAGTCTAGAATCATACTTGGGGTATCAAAAAGATGAGGATATCTACTCCGCATCTCCTGCTCGGCTCCCAAGTAGACTTATCAACCGATTGAATTCTCCTATGCACCTTCACCGATGTTATATTCTTCGACCTCAACTTTCAAACCTACTGATCCAAAATGGCCACCGGCTCCACATCATAAGTCAAATCCTTATACAGTTGCACCGTGCTAAAGTCTAATACATGTGAAAGATCTCCATAGTACTTCCGAGGCATGGAAACATAAAACACTAGATGAACTCCCGATAAACTAGGTGGTAAGGCATGTTTGTATGCCATCTCGCCAACTCTCTCTAACACCTCAAAAGGACCAATATACTGAGGGCTCAACTTGCCCTTCTTCCCAAACCTCATCACATCCTTTATGGCCTAAACTCTAAGAAGAACCTTCTCACCCACCATATATGCTACTTCACGAGCTTCCTATTAGTATAACTCTCCTATCTGAACTTTGCTATACGAACCCGCTCCTGAATCAACTTCACCTTCTCCAAAGCATCCCAAATCAGATCACTACCCAACAACTTAGACTCCCAAGGCTCAAACCAACCAACTAAAGAATGGCATTTTATCCCATATAAGGCCTTATATAACGCCATTTAGATACTCGACTGATAGCTATTGTTGTAGGCAAAGTCTACTAATGATAAATGATTCCATTAGTCCCTGAAATCAATGACACATGCTCGCAACATGTCCTCCGATAGTACACTCGTACTACCCGTCCGTTTAGGGATAAAATGGCGTACTTAACTCGCCTTGTGTGACAAACTCATGCTGCATTGATATCCAAAAATGAAATGTATAATGAGTGTCTTAATGTGGGATAATTAAAACAGGCACACCATGCAGGAAAATGATCTATCTAAGATAAATCCGAGCCAGCTGCTCTGAAGTACAGGTAGTTATGTCTGGAATGAAGTGAGTAGACTTGGTCAATCTGTCCACAATGACCCACACTGTATCAAATTTCCTCAAGGTTCATGACAGCCTTCCTACTCAAGGAGTCGACCACCACATTTGGCATTTTTCGGATGATAAAGAATGGTGATATCATAGTTTTTTAATATCTTTAACCACCTTCGTTGTCTCAAGTTCAAATCCTTTTGTCAGGATATATGTTAGAGACTCTTGTGATCCGTGAACACCTTACAAGACACTCCGTAAAGATAAACCTCAAAATATTGAGCCCGTGAACAATATATGTTTACTCAAAATCATGTACAGAGTAGTTCTTCTCATGTGGATTCAACTTACACGAAGCATAAGCAATCATTCTACCATCATACATCAACACAGACCCAATGCCAACTCGTGAAGCATCACATGAATTGTATATGAACCTAGCCCCGAAGGCAAAACCAGAAGTCAAGCTGTAATCAAGGAAGTCTTGAGCTTGTGAAATCTCTCCCCACACTCGTTTGACCACCTAAATGGATCACCTTTCTAAGTCAACTTAGTCAATGGGATGTGATAGATGAAAACCCCTCTACAAAACGGCGATAGTACCCAGCCAAACCTAGGAAACTCCGGATATCCATAGCAGTAGAAGGTCTAGCCAACCCTGAATTGTCTCAATCTTCTTCATATCTACCTTAATCCCTCACTTGACACCACAAAGCCTAAGAATGCCACTATGTCTAACCTGAACCTGCATTTGGAGAATTTAGCAAATAACTTCTACTCCCTCTAAGTCTGGAGAACAACCCTCAAGTGTTGTCATGATCCTCCTGACTGCGTGAATACACCAATGTATAATTAACACATTAACAAATGAATTCAGATAAGGATGAAACATGATATTCATCAAGTGCATGGAAGCTTCTGGGGCATTCGTCAGCCTAAATATCATGACCAAGAACTCAAATTGCCCATAACGAATCTTGAAAGCCTTCTTAGGAATATCTGAAGCCTTGGTCTTTAATTGATGGTACCCCGATCTCAAGTCAATCTTCGAGAATACCCTAGAACCTTGAAGCTGATCAGATAAACCATTAATACCCGATAATGGATATTTGTTCTTGATAGTAACCTTGTTCAACTACCTCTAGTCAATGCACATCCTCATAGAACCATTGTTCTTCTACACAAATAGTAGCGATGCACCCCAATAGGACACACTTGGCCGGATAAAACCCTTATCAAGAAAAAATTGTAATCATTCCTTCAATTCATTTCGACTCCACTAGTACCATAAAATATGGTAGAATAGAGATGGGTTGAGTTCCTAACACCAGATAAATACCAAATCAATATCTTTGTCGGGTGGCATGCCCCGCAAGTCTGTAGGAAACACACCTAAGAACTCCCTCACTACTGAAACGGACTCAACAGTATGAGTATCAGCAATAATATCTACCACGAAGGCCAAATACACCAAACACATCTTCTCAACCATTCGTTGAGCCTTCAAAAATGAAATACTCTACTAGGAGTGTGACCAAGAGAACCTCTCCACTCCAGCCTAGGCAACCCCGACATCGCCCAAGTCATGACATTAACATGATAATCAAGAATAGCGTGGTACAAAGATAACCAATCTATACCTATTATCATCTCAAAATCAACCATACTAAGCAATAAATGATTAACTATTGTCTCATAACCCCTAATATTAACCACACATGACCGATATACACAATATACCATAATAAAATCAACCAATAATGTATACATGAACAAGAATATTAAGAGAATCACAAGGCATATCTAAATAACGAGCAAAATATGATGACACATAAGAATAAGTGAAACAATGGTCAAATAACACTCAATCATCCCTATGGTAGACTAAAACAATATATGTGATCACGGTGTCGGAAGTAATTGCCTTAGTCCTAACCAAAAATTCATAGCAAGAAGCCTGTTCGCCACCTGACTGACATCCCCTTCTAGGGCAACCTTGAACAGACTGAGCCCCACTCCTAGCTGGTTGTGCGGATGGTGTATCTATTGATTCTGAAACCATAGGTTGCATGCTTTGCTGTGGGACTCTACTTAGAATTCGGGGGAGATTCCTTTTGAGATGACTTAAGTCTCCACACTCGAGACAGCTCTTCCTCTAACGAGGATGCTGACCCTGATAACCCAGATATTTTCCTATAAAATCTTGCATCTTTGCCAAAAGTGCATTGAATGATGATTGAACTGATGAGAACTGTATTAACTGTGGCTAACTAAAGAACCATGAGGAATCTGCCGAGCTTCTTGAGAGGTCTTAAAAAGGCATTCCTTGTTGTGATATGATTGGCCTCCTGACGAGGCGCCAACTAAACCACCTAAACCACGAGGTTTCTTGGCCTCCCGATTCTCTCGCTCATGTATGTGAACATGTTGCAAACGCCTGACAATCTCAACCACCTAGTCAAAACTAGCATCCGTCTCGGTCTCTTGGGACATACCATATCGTAGACCATAGTTGAGGCAACCAATGAACCTACTTATCTTCACCCTCTCAGTTGAAAACAGAAATACTTCATGACATGACAACTCATATCATGACCCGATTTCTGACCAAGTTGTAACTGGCACCCGATGCCTTAACTTGAACGAGCGAATCCTCTTACATGTTCTTTTTATTCTACCAGGCAAGTCAGCATCAAACCAAGAGAAAACATCTTTCTTTAAGTCTGAATGTCTTTTCTTAAAGCAGTGTGCATAATCAAAGCGTTAACATTCGGTGTCTAACAAAACCAAATAAAGTGTATCTGACTCTGTAATATCTATGAAGCCTCTATAGAGTATGGGTGGATTTCTCGGGACATGATTCACCAGCTAATCCACAAATAAAAATAAATGATTACAGAAATTAAGAACTAAAATCAAACAACGAACTCCATGGCCGGAATCGGAGCTCACCAATAGTCTTCTAGGATGAGAGAATGTCTTTGCTCATAGCTACTCGTCTATAAATCATGTAGCTACATTGACATATGCCAATGCATGGTCCAAAAAGAAAAATTGGAACATCAATACACCACAATGGTGCTCAGTAAGTAAAGCAATCATCCCACTAAAACTGGAACGATATTCTAAAAGAAGTATGTATGCATGATAAAAGAAAATTTTAAAAGCTTCTGATGAAGAGTTGAAATGAAAATATCATATATCTATTATAAAGTTCTTCTTGATTTCATTAATAAAAATCCCTTTCTTTTCTTTTCTCTTCCTTTCTAAAAAAGCATAAAAAATCAAATAGATAAATATATGGATTTCTCGAAGCAATCATTGTAAATTTTCTAAAGCATTTCCTTTTATTTTCTTTTATGGGGAGTTCCAATGATCATGATATCCTTTCTGATTCTTCTTCTGAAAAATGTAACCATATGATCGGTATGGTGGACGATCCCAGTCCGATCGCCTGGACCACATTCCTGTGGTCCTTCACAGTTCACGGTTCTAGCATGCTCGTGTTCTTGTACCTTAGCAGGGCACTTCTATAATAGTTCGGAACCAACGGTACACTAATCTCCTATACTAGTTTGGGGTAAAATAAATCATTAGGGGTTATGAAACCTTCTCATAAATCTAAGGGAACTTCCAAAATATACTTCTGAGTGATTCTTATATCATAAAATTTGTAACAATGATATGTAGTCATAGTTCTCATCAAAATAGTTCCATAAAATCATGTAAAATAAATTTCAATAATTTATACATTAAAAAAATATATGCAAGTCATAAATGCATGAGACATGATTTACGGAACAACATACTATTCTTGAGTTATTAACCATGATAATCATCTATGATATTTTTTGTAATTCTAATGGATAATGTGAGTCTACATATTCCATTCAGCGGCCACATTAACATCCTATAAAGTCAAACAAATACTTATGGCATGATCTTTGTGAGAAGACAACTTTAGTAAAAGCATTGTCTCTACTCACCTTAGTTCTTCCTTTGAGCGCCCTTGTTGCTTCTATCTAAAAGTTTCAACTTCTCAAATAAATCGATCCATAATTACATCAAGAAACAGTCTAGAAGTTCCAAGATTAGGAAATTTAGAAACCCTAGGTTTGATTCTTCTCTCCTTCTAGGGTTCATAGTTAGTCTAAGTATCTTTTTTAAGTACTAGTGTATAGGAAAAATATCAACCATAAACCCTTCTAATTATCGAGATTGAAAGCGGTTACAAAATTTACCTTGAATCGTGAAACTCTAAATTAGCAGAGAAACCTTGTTCTTGAGCTCTTGTTGAGAATCTAACGAGTTTGTGAAGGAACATTGTTAAAATTGATGTTTAGAAGTAGTATTATAACGTTAATCACATCGAAACTCACCTTAGGTAGTATGAGAATCCTTGGATGAATTGAGGATGAGGGGGAATGTTTAATCTTTAAAGAATGAGGCTATTTTCTCTCTCCTCATCCCTTTTATTTTAATTTTACGCCTTCGGTGTCACAGTTCGCGCACATCACTACCCACGATGCCCAAATAAAATTATTTCTAGTAGTTTGGCATTGTGGCTTGCTCCCGGTGCACCCATGGGCGCCCAAATATGCGGCATGTTTTTCTGACAAGACAATTTTCAATAAAACGCCTATTACTTTTTATTGAAATATCGAAATGATGAACGATTTAAAGTGTTAGAAACTGGACTTCAAGGGATTTAATTTTACAAGTATTTCACCCAATAATTCGTTATAAATTGGAATATATAATAGATTGAAATCATGTGACTTGTGACTATTATTGTGCTCTTACCTTGGACGTTTCTATTTTGTTCAAAATACCTTTTCCCTCTAATAAACGTCTTTACCACCTCCTAAATGTAAAATATAGTTGTTATATATCCTTTGTGGTATTTAAACATCCTGGGGCTTTACATTCACCACCCCCTATATGACATTTGTCCTTGAATGTTAAATGAACATGTTTATGATAAAAATTACACTCATACAACTGTGAAAACCTTTGATTACTCTAAATTTTACGTACCTCTTTCCAGGAATAAATAAGGATATCTTTTCTTCATGTCTTCTTCGGCTTCCCAAGTAGCTTCTTCCAAGTCATGATTACGCCACAAGATTTTAATTGATGTTACATTTTTTGATTGCAATATCTGAACCTGTCTATCAAGAATTTGGTTGGGCACCTTCCCATAAGTCAAGATCTCACTAACCTCCACTTCATATAGGGGGATTGCAATGACCCGACCTATCGTTATGAGCATTTGCACTTTGCTCGGTAGTTTGAGGGAATGAGTAGATTCGTATGATGTATTACGACTTATGTGAATCATTGGTTTTAGTTTTCAGGTTATTTTAAATTGATTTGGAAGAATGAGTTTCATAATTTAATCTTTAAGGTGAAAGAGTTGACCAGTTTGATTTTTGGGAATTTGACCCCGAAATAGAGTTTTGACGGTTTCATTAGGTCCGGATGGTGATTTTGGACTTGGGCGTATGCCCAGATCTAAATTTTGATATTTTTAGAAGGATTCGACGCTAATTGGAGAAATTTAAAAATTTGAAGGTTTGGAAAGTTCATAAGTTTGACTGAGAGTTGACTTTGATGATAGCACAAAAAAATGCAGCCTTTTTTGACATGACAATATTAAGTACACCGCCTATAATGTGTTACAGGAATATCGAAATGTTGAACAGTTTGATGTTTAATAAACTAGACTTCAGGAGCTTTAATTTTATAGGCAGTTCACCCCATAATTCGTTATAGATTGTGAGATATACTAGTTTGAAGTCAGGTCTCTTGCGAATGTAATTGTGTTCTTACCTTGGACGTTTTTATTTTGTTGCAAACTACTTTTTCCCTATTATAACTGTCCCTACCACCCCCTAAACATAAAATGTAGTTGTTATACATACTTTCTAGTATTTGAACATACATGTTTCCAACTTAAAGCTTGCACAAGGACATAATTATTTTTGGGGCAAAAATCTTTGGGGCTTTACAATGCATGTCCTTCTGGCGTAAATTCTCAAACTCCGTACGTCTATCTCATTCTTGACCTTGCTTAGATCCTCATTTAGAATTATTACATATTCATCTCTCTTGTACAACTCTTTTTTCATTTATCCTACATATTTTTCTAAAGTGAGTTGTGTGTGATCAACTGTATTTTTGCATATTTCTAGTTTCAATTTTAGATTTTCAAGTCTAAGCTTTAGGACAGTTGAGTCAATTGCATGAAACTAGTTCTTAAACATAATATTTTCACTTATAGTTTCACTAACCCTAAGTTCTAGGGTCGTGACAATGTGGTATGAGAGCGATAGGTTCCCGTAGGTCTCACGAGTCATGAGCAAGTCTAGTAGAGTCTTGCGGATGTACGGAGACATCTGTACTTATCTTCGAGAGGCTATAGGACTGTTAGGAGTACTTCCCTTCTTGACTCTTCATCGTGCGAGTTGATTCCATTGAGGCTTATGCCTATTTTCATTCCTACTCAATCTTACGCGTCGCAAAGATCTTGCTATAGATCAGGAATTTGAGGAGTGGGAATTGTGCTACGAATGTAATTCGAGATGCTTCCAGGTGTGAATGGTCGTGGTTGTTGTTATGGCCATGTGAAAGGGTAATATGTTGTTCCATCTCAGTAGTTGTGTTTCTGGGAGCCTTAAGGCTGTGCTCGGGTAGTGATGATGGTTGTAATTGATTGTAGTGCGATGCTGATATGATGATACAATGCTTACCCGTACATTGGGGGAGATCAATGGTTTGAAGGGAGGTCTTCTCAGAGTGTGATTTCGAGATTTCAGTATTTAGATTCCGGCGGAAGGAAGGCAATTGACCTATAGATGGCCAGGTTTTGGATTGATAAAGTAGTAAGACTTGGTGTTTCAAGTAAGGTGGAGTATGCACCTGTGACGTGTAGTCATTGTCATTGATCGAATAGAATGTGTTAGGTTTGTCGGTGATATGGTTTCTTCGGTTGCGTGGGGTCAGAGTATTGAGAGGAAGTATTGAGGAATACGGTTGGCAAGGAATGATTTTGGAATTAAGCAGGGCGTAGGATGGAGTATTGAGGTTGCATAGAGCGTGCATTTCAGCGTCGCTGGGAGGTGTCAGCAGGTGATCCCTACAGGTGGGTTGTCTCTTGGGGATAGATTAGCAATGGCGGGGTTGGCAAGTTCTGTAAGGGGTCCTAGTGGCTAGTTGGTAGGAGATAGAATGTGTGAATGGTGCTAGGGAATTCGAGTATTTAGGGAGTGCTAGCAAGAGAATTTGGAAGATTTGGACGGATTTGCTGAGCAAGATCGTGTTATCAAAGGAGGAAGGATCTCAGAAGGGTCTAGAGTGGTGCTAAGAGTGGCTTCAGGATAAGTGGGAGAGTCCCACCATTTGTAGTAGGGCTGTAGGGTTGTCTTCTCATAGGTTTGCAAATTGCCGGCGTGTAGGTAAGTTATTTCAGTTAAGGAAAGAGGAGTAAAATGGTAATTGTGCGTGGGATTTGATGAATATGTGCAAAAGTTGCCCTCGTCAGATCAGGGTTAGGCTTTGGAAGATTCAGAAATTATGCTTAAGGCATGGGCGAGTTGTAAGGATAGTGACTCAGTCACGTGTTTCATTGAAAACGGTGTTCCTGTGCTAGGAGAGCTTTATTCATGGCCAGACATAGTGGGTGAATCTCAATAGTCGTCCTAGTGAGTTCAAAAGTTAAGAATGCGGTAATTAAAGATTTCAGGCAGCAATATGGTCGAGAATCAAGCTTTTGCAGAATGATTTCTGAGAAAGAGGAGGATGGTTGGAATGTTCTGTGACATGTTTCAGCTTGCATGATAATATTGGAGTGAGATAAATAGACTCCGGATTGAAGAAAAGACTATCAGGAGGGCATGAGACGAGTCGCATGATTTGGACAACATGGTCTCGTGAAAGGTCACTCGGGATGAGTGAGGGGTGAGTTTTCTACGGGTTGAAGGAAGTTGTTATTGTTCCTGAGGCAACTGATGATGATTAAAAGAAGGTAGATTGATTAGCCATGGTTGGAATGGCACATTTGCGACAGTGATCAGTTCCTTTGATGTGATTGGGTTATGCATGTGGTTTGTGTTTGTGTGTGCGGGTCTTGTCGGCCATCGTAATGGATTTCATGAGGGAGCATTTGAGTGATATGGCCTATCAGGTATAGGCGGATTCCGGAAGGGTAATGACGGTATAGAATACCGCTTAAGATTTGCATGATTTGAGTGATAATGGGAATCCACTCGTGTGTTGAGGTGGTACTCTTGAATTGAGTCAAGTAAAAGTTTCTATATGATGAACTGTTCACCCTTTTGGTGGTTCGAAAGTTATGATGGAATTCTTGTGCTACCTCGTGTTGGTATGTTAAGTGCGGGAAGCAGTATGCAACTGGAATCGAGATTTAGGTCTGATGTTTATAAGGATGTCATGAGCTCGGAAGATCAAGGCCAAGTGATCTGAAAGTTCAGTGTATGTTGGTGTTATCTTCAGTATCACCTGAGATTGATATTCAGTGGAAGAGGCTTTGTACCCTGGTCATGGGTTCTTGATTTGTTTTGAGGCCTTAGTGCGGCCGGTATTATGGATGTGCAGGTGTAACGACCCAGCCGGTCGTTTTGCATATTAGGATTCCGCCCATTTAAATAAAACCTTTCATAGCGGCTATTCGTGCTTTATGACTTGCGGGAGCGAGTGGTTCGGGATTTGGGAATAGTTTGAGTGGTTTAGGAACACTTGGTTCCTTAAGGTTGGCCTATTTGGCCAAGTTTGACTTCGGTCAACATTTTGAGCAAACGACCTCGAAATCAAGTCCTGATAGCTCCATTAGCTCCATATGAAGATTTCGGACTTGGCCATATGTTCGGCTCGGGTTTTCGATGAACCGGGAGCATTTCGGCGCCCGAAATGGAATCAGGATTTCCTTATATTTGAAATTTGGTTTGGGACGTGATTTTGTGCTATCGAGGTCTGAACAGAATTCCAAGACCAGGAATAGTTCTGCATAGTCATTTATGACTTGTCTGCAAAATTTGAAGTCATTCCGAGTAGTATAGGCCCGTTCGGCGCGATGAGGTGAATTCAAGAATTTCTTAAGTTCTTAATTTGATTGAAGGGGTTTTGGAGTGTCATTTTGAGTTTTAGCGATGTTATGAGTGATCTGTAGGCTCGAGCAAGTCCGTATTATGATTTGGGACTTGTTGGTATATTTTGACAGGGGCTCGGGTGGGCCTAGGTGCTTCTCGGACCCCGCACGAGGCCAAAAACCAGCAAAAATCACTGCTGGTGCACAACAGCTGGTGTGACCGCAGGTGCGGACTTGTGCCCGCTGGTGTGAGTCCGCTGGTGCGGACCTCTCCTTCGCAAGTGTGACCCCCATCGCACGTGCGACCAACCTTCCGAAGGAGCGGGACCGCTGGTGCGGCCCCCGACTCCGCAGGTGTGAGCCCGGGGTCCCAGGCCCTTTTCCGTAGGGGCGACCATTTTCTCGCGGGTGTGAGACTGCACCTACGGTCTCAAGGTCGCAGGTGCGGAATCCCTGTAGGCAGCCTCATTTAAATGCCCAATTTCGGGTTTCTTCTTCATTTCTCAACTCCCAACGTCCATTAGAGCTCCTCCAAGCTAGGGAAAGGGCTGCCCAAGTTCAAATTCGTCAAGGTAAGTAATTTCTAGTCCGTTTTCATGAATTTTTAACATCAAATTCAAATAAAATTCTCTTTCAATTAACTTTAAAATCATAGGAATTGATAGAAAAATGTGGGGTTTTTGGGAAAATAGTGAAACTTCATTTTTAGCCGTAAATTCCTAAATAAATTATGTAATTATGACCCTTAGGCTTCAGGTAATTCAATTCTTCAAGAGTCTTCGAAATCCGAACGTGTGGGCCCGGGGTCGAAATTCTTAGTTTCGTCAAGTATGCTTAATTTTGGGATTTCTTGTTAATTCTCCTTCTTGGTACTGAAATTGATCTAATTATACTATGTTTGGCTAGTTGTGAGCCGTCAAGAGTAGTTTCGGAGTTTCGGGCGCATCTTTTGATCCGGTCCTTGGTCCGAGGAGTGATTTTATCGAGGTGAATCTCCTTTCTAACCTTGTAAGGGGGAAATGTCCCCATAGGTATTCTATGTGTTGTATGTATTGTTTTTGGGGGCTACGTGCGTACCACGTGACGAGAGTCCGCACGTAGCGACTACGCCTATTGTGTCCGGGTAGTCTAGGACCACAGCATGCCTTGTATTCTACTTTAAATGATTTACCTGTTATACGTTCTTGCTTGGATATAGCCCTGTTTCCTTGAGTATTTCATTTGATTAAGTAATTGGAAAAGTTCAATATGTGAAGTAGGCTTTATAATTGGTATACGCATGTTGTCCCTTTGCAGTTTATATTCGACGAACGATATGTAAGTTTCCTTCACTCTTATGGGAGCGGGCCGTACGCCACGGCAAATTATTAGTGCACACTTGGTATGGATCGGTCGATCCACTGCAGTGCACATGGAATTAATTGAGAATGCACTCTTGGTTCGGGCCGGTCGATCCCCGGCAGTGCATGGTCGAAGTTATACCATGATACTACATGATTTTCTGATGAACGCACTCTTGGTACGGGCCGGTCGATCCCCGGCAGTGCGTAGGCTTTATTATTGGTAAGCATGCACTCTTGGTACAAGCCGGTCAATCCCCGGCAGTAAATAACTATTTTTGGTATGGTGACACGGTGAGCATGCACTCTTGGTACGGGCCAGTCGATCCCCGGCAGTGCATAGCTATCCTCCCTTATGACTACAGCCAATTGTCTTACACTTATGCGTGTATGGCTGCTCGGTACTATTTCCCGACTTATGATTTGATGATTGTTTTGAGGAAGAATAAAAAGGGGAGTTGCTATTGTTTTAGTGTTTATTTGGAAACTCTGTGAGTTCTTCTTATTTATTGTACTCTGTTACATGCTTACTGTTTTCCTTATATCCTTTCTTACATTATTATTGTTGGACCTCAGTGAGTAACGAGTCGACCTCTCGTCGCTACTTCTTCAAGATTAGACGGGATACGCGGTTCATATGTACTCATGGTGCACTTCCTTTTCTTTTTATGTACTTGATTGTACAGGTCCGGAGACTGGTACGTCTGAGTATCAGGCCGGTGCGAGGTTTTGACCGCGTGATTACACTTCACGGTGAGCTGCTACTCCCTGACGACTTCCTCGCAGCACCCTGGAGTTCTCTTTTGTCATATCCTCTGTCCACCCATTCAGACTGAGACTCTGTATATATTAGTCATTGTGTATTCAGTAGTCGCCCGTAACAGTCGTGACACTAGTTCCTGGCACACACATAGTGTATATTTTGGGTTGTTGGTTGTACATATATTATGTGGCATGCCTATCAGTTGGTTTTCGCCTTATGGTTATTTCGTATCACCTGTCATCATTATATTTGTATCTGTTTTAAACTGGTTAAAAGATGAAATAGCGTAACGCGGGAATGGTAACACTTACTGTCTCATATATTGGCTTGCCTAACCCCGATGTTGAGCGCTATCATGACCTGAACTAGGATTTGGGTCGTGACAACGTGGTATTAGAGATCTAGGTTCACGTAGTCTCACGAGTCACGGGCAGACCCAGTAGAGTCTTGCGGATTCGTACGGAGACGTTTGTTCTTATCTTTAGGAGGCTATAGGGTGTTAAAAAAACTCATTTGTTCATATCCTATCGTGCAATCGATGGCATACTAAAATTTAATCTTCTACTCTCTAACAAATGGTGAGGACGCATGATTCTCATGTTCCTGATCCAGGGGAGACTGCTACCCCCGCTGCTTGAGGCCGTGGTAGGGGCAGGGGTAGGGCTCCTGCCCAAGGTAGGGGTGAGGGCATCCTCGAGCTGTACCGGTTGCACCGATTGAGGATCTGTATATTGAGGAGTAGGAGGAGCTGCCTCTAGTAGATCCAGCACCAGTTGATTTTATGATGGCGCCAGGCTTCTAGGAGGTCATGGGCCGTATGTTGAGTTTTATGGATACCATGTCACAGGCAGGTATACTTCCATTAGATCCTACTACTTCTCAGGAAAGAGGGGGAGTTTAGACCCCTACTGCTCAGGCTACGGGGTCGGCAGAAGCAGCACATCGTACTCCGGGCACACCAGCCGTGATCGGGGTTCAACATGGGGTGGTAGTACGAGAGCCCAGGCCAGTTGCAGAGGGGGACCAGCAAAAGATACTTGATAGATGGATCCGACTTCGCCCGCCGACCTTCAGGGGTGAGAGGGGTTAGGATACGCAGGATTTTATTGACAGGTGCAAGGACAGACTGCACAATATGAGGATATTGGAGTCACATGGGGTGGACTTCACCACATTTCAGCTTGAGGGCAGAGCTCGCCGCTGGTGGCAGTCATATGTTCTTAGCAGGCCAGTCGATTCTTCTCCTGTCACTTGGAGTCAGTTCACCCAGCTATTCTTGGGTAGATACATTCCACCGTCTAAGAGGGAGGAGCTTCGAGGTCAGCTCGAGAGGTTAAATCAGGGACAGAGGTCTTTGACAGATTATGAGGTGAGGTTTTCAGAGTTATCTCGCCATGCTCTCATGATATTGCCCACAGATGAAGAGAGGGTTCGACGGTTTGTGGAAGGCTTACATCCGGGCATTCGGACCTCCATGGCCATAGAGGTAGAGATGGGTACTCCATACCAGCTTGTAGTCGAGATAGCTCGACGTATCGAGGGTTACCATGTGAGGAGTAGGGAGCAGGGTCAGCTAGGTCAGCAGGGTCAGCAGGACAAGAGGGCCAGGTTTACAAGTGACTTCAGGGGTGCTCCTGCTAGGGTCAGGGGTCAGTTCGAAGGTAGTCAGTTTAGCAGGCCTTCCTATTCACCACCTTCACTACCTCCTAGGGTTGTTCCAGTCAGGCCCTAGTTTAGTGCCATGCCAGAGCGTTCTTATCATCCTCTAGCTATCCAAGAGTGCACCCAGCAGTTACTCCAGCCGTCAAAGATCCTCCGGTTCCTATTTTAGTGCCATGCCAGATTATTCCTGTAATCCCACAGCCATTCAAGCATGCCTCCAGATCGAGTTATTGACTTCTGTATTGATTTGGCTCCAGATACTCGGCCTATTTCTATTCCTCTTTATCATATGGCTCCTAAGGAGCTAAAAGAGTTGAAGGAGCAGATTGAGAAGTTGTTGGCTAAGGGATTTATCAGGCTAAGTGTATCGTCGTGGGGTGCTCCTATCTTATTTGTGAAGAAGAATGATGGGTCTATGCGGATGTGTCTTGACTACCGCTAGTTAAATAAGGTGACCATCAAGAACAAGTATCCTCTGCCGCGCATTGATGAATTATTTGATCAGCTACAGGGTGCTCGTGTGTTCTATGAGATTGATTTGAGGTCAGGCTATCACCAGCTGAAGATTCGGGCTTTCGATGTTCCGAAAACTGCATTTCGCACTAGATACGACCATTATGAGTTCTTAGTGATGTCCTTTCGCTTGACTAATGCCCCAGTAGCATTTATGGACTTGATGAATAGGGTATTCAGGCCGTATATTGACTCTTTCGTTATTTTTTTCATTGGTGATATATTGATCTACTCACGGAACCTGGGTGAGCACGAGCAACATTTGAGGGTAGTGCTTCAGACCTTGCGAGAACAGAAGCTATATGCTAAGTTCTCCAAGTGTGAGTTCTGGTTGGAGTATGTGGCATTCTTGCGGCATGTGGTGTCCGGTGAGGGTATCAAAGTTGATCCGCAGAAGATTGAGGCAGTTCAGAGTTGGCCACGTCCTACTTCAGCTTCAGAGATCAGGAGTTTTCTGGGTTTAGCAGGTTACTACCGTCGATTCATGGAGGGATTCTCTTCTATTGCCGCTCCATTAACGAGATTGACTCAGAAGAATGCTCCATTTCAGTGGTCTGACGATTGTGAGGCGAGCTTTCAGAAGCTCAAATCAGCATTGACTTCAGCACCAGTTCTTTCATTGCCTTTTGAGTCAGGGGTGTATACAGTGTATTGCGACGCTTCACATGTCGGGTTAGGATGTGTCTTGATGTAGGATGGTAGGGTTATTGCTTATGCTTCACGACAGCTGAAGGTCCATGAAAAGAATTATCTCGTGCACGATTTGGAGTTGGTGGCGATTGTTCATGCTTTGAAGATATGGCGGCATTATTTGTATGGAGTATCTTGTGAGGTATATACTAACCATCGCAGCCTGCAGTACTTGCTTAAGCAGAGGGACCTTAATTTGAGGTAGTGGAGATGGCTTGAGTTGTTAAAAGACTATGATCTCACTATTCTATATCACCCACGCAAGGCGAATGTAGTAGCGGATGCTTTGAGCAGGCGGACAGAAAGTATGGGTAGTTTAGCCTACATTGCAGCGGAGGAGAGACCTTTAGCCTTGGATATTCAGTCCCTGGCCAATCGGTTGGTGAGATTAGACCTTTCAGAGCCTCGGCGAGTCTTAGCTCATGTGATTGCTTAGTCTTCATTATTAGGAGAGATTAAGGCTCGACAATTTGATGACCCATATTTGGATAGCTTCGGGATACCGTGGTCCAGGGCAGCGCCAAGGATCTTACCTTGGGCGAGGATGGTGTTCTGAGACTCCAAGGCAGGCTGTGTGTTCCTGACATTGATGGCCTGAGGGAGAGGATTCTAGCAGAGGCGCACAGTTCCCGGTATTTTATTCATCCAGGGGCGACGAAGATGTATCGTGATATGAGGCAGCATTACTGGTGGAGGCGGATGAAGAGGGATATTTTTATAGTATGTAGCTCGGTACCTTAATTGTCAGCAGGTCAAGTACGAGCATCAGAGGCAAGGAGGCCTACTTCAGCAGATGCCCATTCCTGAAAGGAAGTGGGAGCGCATCACCATGAACTTCATAGTTGGGTTGCCTCGGACCTTGCGGAAGATTGACGCGGTTTGGGTCATTGTGGATGGGTTGACCAAATCGGCGCATTTCATTCCGGTGGCTACTACTTACACTACGGAGAGGCTGGCTCAGATTTACCTTCGAGAGATAGTCCGGTTGCATGGTGTGCCGGTGTCTATTATTTCAGATCGGGGTCCTCAGTTCACTTTGCACTTCTGGAAAGCTTTGTACAGCGAGATGGGTACTCGAATAGACCTCATTTCAGCCTTTCACCCTCAGACTGATGGCCAGTCAGAGCATACAGTTCAGATTCTGGAGGATATGCTCAGGGCTTGCGTGATTGATTTTTGGGGGTTAGTGGGACCAGTTCCTACCTTTGACGGAGTTTGCATACAATAATAGTTATCACTACAGCATCGAGATGGCTCCATTTGAGCCTTTATATGGTCGGCAATGCCATTCTCCGATTGGGTGGTTTGAGCCTGGTGAAGCCAAGTTATACAGTACAAACCTGGTCAGAGATGCCTTGGAAAAGGTGAAGATTATTCAGGAGAGGCTACGTACAGTACAGTCTAGGCAGAAGAGCTACGCAGATCAGCGGGCACGTGATGTATCATTCATGGAGGGAGATAAAGTTATGTTGAAGGTTTCGCCGATGAAGGGCATTATGAGATTCGGGAAGAAGGGCAAGCTGAGCCCCAGGTTTATAGGTCCTTTCGAGGTGTTGAAGCGGGTTGGAGAGGTTGCTTATGAGCTTGCCTTGCCTCCAGCCTTATCAGGAGTTCACCCAGTTTTTGATGTTTCCATGCTTCGGAGGTACCGTGCCGACTTCTTGCACGTGGTCGATTACAACACTATTCAGTTAGATGAGAATTTGGGCTACGAGGAGGAGCTAGTGGCTATTTTTGATAGGCAGAACCACCAGTTAAGGTCTAAGTCAGTTTCTGCAGTTAAGGTCAAGTGGTGGGGCCAACTAGTTGAGGAGGCGACTTGGGAGTCCGAGCAGGACATGCAGCGCAGGTACCCACAGCTATTCAGTACTCTAGGTACAATTCTAGACCCGTTCGGGGACGAACAATTGTTTAAGAGGGGGAGAATGTAACGACCCAGCCGGTCATTTTGCGTATTAGGATTCCATCCCTTTAAATAAAACCTTACATAGAGGCTATTCGTGCTTTATGACTTGCCGGAGCGAGTGGTTCAGGATTTGGGAATGGTTTGAGTGGTTCAGGAACACTTGGTTCCTTAAGGTTGGCCTATTTGGCCAAGTTTGACTTCGGTCAACATTTGAGCAAATGACCTCGGAATCGAGTTCTGACAGCTCCGTTAGCTCCATATGATGAATTCGGACTTGGGCATATGTTCATCTCGGGTTTTCGATGACCCGGGAGCATTTCGGCGCCCGAAATGGAAATGAGGACTTCCTTATATTTGAAATTTGGTTTGGGACCTGATTTTGTGATATCGGGGTCTGAAGGGGATTCCGGGACCGAGAATAGTTCTGCATAGTCATTTATGACTTGTCTGCAAAATTTTAAGTCATTTCGAGTAGTGTAGGCTCGTTCGGCGATATGAGGTGAATTCTAGATTTTCTTAAGTTCTTAATTTGATTCAAGGGGTTTTGGAGTGTGATTTTGAGTTTTAGCAATGTTATGAGTGATCTGTAGGCTCGAGCAAGTCCGTATAATGATTTGGGACTTGTTGGTATATTTTGACGGGGGATCAGGTGGGTCCAGGTGCCTCCCGAACCCCACACGAGGCCAAAAACCAGCAAAAATCACTGTTGGTGCACAACAGCTGGTGTGACCGCAGGTGCGGACTTGTGCCTGCTGGTGCGAGTCCGCTGGTGCGGACCTCCCCTTCGCAGGTGCGACCCCTATCGCAGGTGCAACCAACCTTCCGCAGGAGCGATATCGCTGGTGCGGCCCCCGTCTCCGCAGGTGCGAGCCCAGGTTCCCAGGCCCTTTTCCGCAGGGGCGACCATTTTCTCGTGGGTGCGAGACCGCACCTGCGGTCCCAAGGTCGCAGGCGCGAAATCCCTGTAGGCAGCCTCATTTAAATGCCCAATTTCGGGTTTCTTCTTCATTTCTCAACTCCCAACCTACATTAGAGCTCCTCCAAGCTAGGGAAAGGGCTGCCCAAGTTCAAATTCATCAAGGTAAGTAATTTCTAGTCCTTTTTCATGACTTTTTAAATAAAATTCTCTTTAAATTATCTTAAAAATTTATAGGAATTGATAGAAAAATGTGGGGTTTTGGGAAAATAGTGAAACTTCATTTTTAGCAATAAATTCCTAAATAAATTATGTAATTACGACCCTTAGGCTTCAGATAATTCAATTCTTCAAGAGTCTTCGAAATCCGAACGTGTGGGCCCGGGGTCGAAATTTTAATTTCGTCAAGAATGCTTAATTTTGGGATTTCTTGTTAATTCTCCTTCTTCGGACTGAAATTGATCTAATTATACTATTTTTGGCTAGTTGTGAGCCGTCAAGAGTAGTTTCAGAGTTTCGGGCGCATCTTTTGATCTCGTCCTTGGTCCGAGGAGTGCTTTTATCGAGGTGAGTCTCATTTCTAACCTTGTAAGATGGAAATGTCCCCATAGGTATTCTATGTGTTATATGTATTATTTTTGGGCGCTACGTGCGTACCACGTGACGAGAGTCCGCACGTAGCGACTACGCCTATTGTGTCCGGGTAGTCTAGGACCACAGCATGCCTTGTATTCTGCTTGAAATGATTTACCTGTTATATGTTCTTGCTAGGATATAGCCATGTTTCCCTGAGTATTTCATTTGATTAAGTAATTGGAAAATTTCAATATGTGAAGTAAGCTTGATAAATGGTATACGCATGATTTCTCTTTGCAATTTACATTTCGCGAGCGATATTTAAGTTTCCTTCACTCTTATGGGAGCGGGCCGTATGCCACGGCGAATTATTACTGCACTCTTGGTACGGGACGGTCAATCCCCGACAGTGCACAGGGAATTAATTGAGAATGCACTCTTGGTTCGGGCCGGTCGACCCCCAGCAGTGCATGGTCGAAGTTATAACATGATACTATATGATTTCCTGATGAACGCACTCTAGGTACGGGCCGGAAGATCCCCGACAGTGTGTAGGCTTGATTTGGTAAGCATGCACTCTTGGTACGGGCCAGTCGATCCTCGGCAGTGCATTGTTGATAGGCAGGACCGCCAGTTGAGGTCTAAGTCAGTTTCTGCAGTTAAGGTCCAGTGGAGGGGCCAACTAGTTGAGGAGGCGACTTGGGAGTCCGAGCAGGACATGCGGCGCAGGTACCCACAACTATTCAGTACTCCAGGTACGATTCTAGACTCGTTCGGGGACGAACGTTTGTTTAAGATGGGGAGAATGTAACGACCCAGCCGGTCCTTTTGCGTATTAGGATTCCGTCCCTTTAAATAAAACCTTCCATAGCGGCTATTCGTGCTTTATGACTTGCGGGAGCGAGTGGTTGGGGATTGGGAATGGTTTGAGTGGTTTAGGAACACTTTGTTCCTTAAGGTTGGCCTATTTGACCAAGTTTGACTTCGGTCCACATTTTGAGAAAACGACCTCGAATTCGAGTTCTGACAGCTCCATTAGCTCCGTATAATCATTTTGGACTTGTGCGTATGTTCGGCTCGGGTTTTCGATGACCTGGGAGCATTTCGGCGCCCGAAATGAAAATCAGGATTTCCTTATATTTGAAATTTGGTTTGGGACGTGATTTTCTGCTATCAAGGTCTGAACGGAATTCCGGGACCAGGAATAGTTCCGCACAGTCATTTATGACTTGTCTACAAAATTTGAAGTCATTCCGAGTAGTATAGGCCCGTTCGGCGCGATGAGGTGAATTCTAGAATTTCTTATGTTCTTAATTTGATTCAAGGAGTTTTGGAGTGTGATTTTGAGTTTTTAGCGATGTAATGAGTGATCCGTAGTCTCGAGCAAGTCCGTATAATTATTTGGGACTTGTTGGTATGTGTTGACGGGGGCTCGGATGGGCCCAGGTGCCTCCCAGAGACCCGCACGAGGCCAAAAACCAGCAAAAATCACTGCTGGTGCACAACAGTTGGTGTGATCGCCGGTGCGGACTTGTGCCCGCTCGTGCAAGTCTGTGTGTGCGGACCTCCCCTTCGCAGGTGCGACCCCCATCGCAGGTGCGACCAACCTTCAGTAGGAGCGGGACCGCTAGTGCGGCCCCCTTTTCCGCAGGTGCGAGCCCAGGGTCCCAGGCCCTTTTCTGCAGGGGCGACCATTTTCTCACGGGTGCGAGACCCCTTGTAGGCAGCCTCATTTAAATGCCCAATTTTGGGTTTCGTCTTCATTTCTCAACTCCCAACCTCCATTAGAGCTCCTCCAAGCTAGGGAAAGGGCCACCCAAGTTCAAATTCATCAAGGTAAGTAATTTCTTGTCCGTTTTCATGACTTTTTAACATCAATTCAAATAAAATTCTATTTCAATTATCTTAAAATTCATAGGAATTGATTGAAAAATGTGGGATTTTGGGAAAATAGTGAAACTTCAATTTTAGCCATAAATTCCCATGTAAATTATGTAATTACGACCCTTAGTCTTCGAATAATTCAATTCTTCAAGAGTCTTCGAAATCCGAACGTGTGGGCCGGGGGTTGAAATTCCTAATATCGTCAAGAATTCTTAATTTTGGGATTTCTTGTTAATTCTCCTTCTTGGTACTGAAATTGATCTAATTATACTATGTTTGGCTAGTTGTGAGCCGTCAAGAGTATTTTCGGAGTTTCGGGCGCATCTTTTGATCCGGTCCTTGGTCCGAGGAGTGCTTTTATCGACGTGATTCTCCTTTCTAACCTTGTAAGAGGGAAATGTCCCCATAGGTATTCTATGTTTTGTATGTATTTTTTGGGGTTAGGTGCGTACCACGTGACGAGATTCTGCACGTAGCGACTACGCCTATTGTGTCCGGGTAGTCTAGGACCACATCATGCCTTGTATTCTGCTTGAAATGATTTACCTGTTATACGTTCTTGCTTTGATATAGCACTGCTTCCTTGAGTATTTCATTTGAATAAGTAAATGGAAAATTTCAATATGTCAAGTAGGCTTGATAATTGGTATACGCATGTTGTCGCTTTGCAATTTAAATTCCGCGAGCGATATGTAAGTTTCCTTCACTGTTATGGGGGTGGGCCGTACGCCATGGCGAATAATTGGTATACGCACGTTGTCGCTTTGCAATTTACATTCTGCGAGCAATATGTAAGTTTCCTTCACTCTTATGGGAGTTGGACGTACGCCATGGCGAATAATTAGTGCACTCTTGGTACGGGTCGGTCGATCCCCGGTAGTGCACAGAGAATAAATTGAGAATGCACTCTTGGTTCGAGCCGATTGATCCCCGGCAGTGCATGGACGAAGTTATACCATGATACTACATGATTTCCTGATGAACACACTATTAGTACGGGCCGGTCGATCCCTGGCATTGCGTAGGCTTGATTATTGGTAAGCATGCACTCTTGGTACGGGCCGGTCGATCCCCGGCACTGCATAGCTATTTTTGATATGGTGACACGGTGAGCATGCATTCTTGGTATGGGCCGGTCGATCCCCGACAGTGCATAGCTATCCTCCCTTATGACTCCAGCCAATTGTCTTACACTTATGCGCGTATGACTGCTCGGTACTGTTTCCCGATTTATGATTTGATGATTGTTTTGAGGAAGAACAAAAAGGGGAGTTGCTATTGTTTTAGTGTTTATTTGGAAACTCTGTGAGTTCTTCTTATTTATTAAACTCTGTTACATGCCTATTGTTTTCCTTGTATCATGTCTTACATTATTATTGTTGGACCTTAGTGAGTATCGAGTCGACCTCTCGTCACTACTTCTTCGAGATTAGACGGGATACTCACTGGGTACATACTTATATATATGTACTCATGCTGCACTTCCTTTTCTTTTTCGGTACTTGGCTGTACATGTCCGAAAACTGGTACGTCTAACTATCAGGCCGGTGCGAGGTTTTGACCGAGTGATTACACTTCACGGTGAGCTGCTACTCCCTAGCGACTTCCTGGCAGCACCCTGGAGTTCTCTTTTGTCATATCCTCTGCCTACCCATTCAGACTGAGACTCTGTATATATTAGTCATTTTGTATTCAGTAGTCGCCCGTGACAGTCGTGACACTAGTTTCTGGCACACACGTAGTGTATATTTTGGGTTGTTGGCTGTACATATATTATGCGGCATGCCTATCAGTTGGTTTTCACCTTATGGTTATTTTTTATCACCTGTCATCATTATATTAATATCTATTTTAAACTGGTTAAAAGATGAAATAGCATAACTGGGAATTGGTAACACTTAGTGTCTCATATATTGGATTGACTAACCCCGATGTTGAGCGCTATCGCGACCTGAAATAGGATTTGGGTCGTGACAGCAGGCTTGTTGCCTTGTGTGGAAGGTCATGGGAGCATGACCGCGAAAAAGATTGTATAAAGGGTGACGTGTAGTCACTTGATGGAATTCAGATTTGGACTGAGTATGAAGAAGTATAATATTGCTTAATTGAGAATTTATGCCTGGGGGGCATTCGGTTTAGTTGATTATGGATTATGGGGTGTTAGTTCCGGTGATGATGATTGTTCTCGTGTATTATGAGAAAAAGTGGGTTAATGTGGACCCAGGTAAAAGCTAATAGCTATGTTTGGTGCGAGCAACAAGGCTCGATGTTTGTGGATGGATTTATATATGATTATGGGCTTCTTGTGAGCCAGGCATGTTCCTTTCAGAAGAGCATCTTTTGATGGAATGATATTAGAACAACGGGTGTTGTTCCTTCTTCGTCGAATTCATGTGTTATTGTGATTATACTATGCGAGTTGTGAAACGGCTTGATGATTTCTTATGTGTTGAGGTCCCGCATAGTGGGGATGTTATGTGAGCAGGATAGCTCTTGAGATCCAAAGTGTATATATATATATCGCAACTTAGTTGTGCTTGAGTTTTGTAGCCTATGGCCTTATCAGTCTCCCCAGGATAGTATTATGCACTTAGCGTGATTGTGATTGATATTCAGTAATTGTAATAGTGAGCAAATCAGCTCTGTATATATTTTTCCTTAGGGGAGTTTTATGCTATTTGGATCGGGTGGCACGCTGCCACATTGATATTGTTTGGGATCGGGTGGCATGCCGCCACGGGTATGTCATTTGGATCGGGTTGCACGCCGCAATAGTTTGATGATGAGAAGGGTTAATATGTATTTATTTTCTTGTGTTTTGTTTCCTATTTTCTGATAAGAATTCATATTAGTTGAGTGAGCTGAATAGTTCCGTCCTGAGTCGTTTCTTATTATCATGTTTGAGTTATAGCCTATAGGGCAATGTGGTATCATGGGAGACTGTTGGTCATGTTGGGATGGTTTGTTGTTTGATCAGTTCGTACTGGGTGAGACGAGATTATCGGATCAGGGATCAGTGCGATGAGGTATTCAAGGATTTGTTAACTCTGCAGCTGAGTATGAATTTTTGCACATTTCCTCCGTTGTGGTGGTATCGTCAGCATTATAGCAGGGTGTATGTATATTTGTTACGAGGTGCATTGGGTGCTTCAAGTTCATGGATTTTGGCTATTAAGGTTCAGAGAGCATCATTGTGGTCAGATAATGAGTTATGCGGTGCATGGTGCCGATTCAGCAAGGGTATGCAGTTATGATCTGGTATATCGTGTGCTAGTTGATGCAATGCTTATATATATTGAAACTAGGTCAGGGTAGAGGAACTTCAGGTGTTCGAATAAATTCTGAGCTTATTATATGGATAAAGAAGAAATATCAAGATTTTATCAAGCAAATGTGCTCAACTGGGTTGTGGTAGCACGGGCAGGTGCACGAGGTGTTAAACAGTGATTTCAGGTAACTCCAGAGCAGTTCTTAGAACGTTCGAGGGCGAACGTCGGTTTAAGTAGGGGAGAATGTAACGACCCGACCAGTCGTTTTGAGCTCTAATGCGTGGTTTAGCAGTTTGAAGTCGTGAGCAGCTCCATTTCAGGTATTATGACCCGTGAGCGTGGTCGGAATTGAATTCCAGGAAGTTTAGAATTGATTTGGAAAGTAAATTATCATTTTAGAAGCCTTAAGTTGGAGAAACCAACTAAGATTGGAATTTTGAGTAACGATCTCTGAATCATGATTTGAAGGTTCCAGCAGGTTCGTATGATGATTTCGGACTTGGTTGTATGTCCGGATCGGGTTTTGGGTAACCCGGGAGCGTTTCAGCGCATATTGTGGAAGTTAGCATTTTAGAAGCATTTCATGAATTTGGGCTTGAAGTGCATATCAGTAAGGTTCAGGTTCGTGTGGGATTCCGAGGCTGGGAATAGCTCCGTATGGTCATTCTGGAATTGGGAGCGCGATCGGAAGTGAATTTGGATGTCCATAGGTCATTTTGGATTCATTTGGGTAAAGAAAGAAATTTGAAGGTTTTTGGGAAATTCGGGCAGAAGTGGAAGTTTTGATATGGAGATCGGAATGCAATTCCGTAAGTTGGAGCAGGTCCGTAAAGTTGAATATGACTTGTGCGCAAAATTTGAGGTCAATCGGGCGTGATTTGATAGGTTTCGGTGTCGGATGTAGAAGTTTGAAATTCTAAATTCTCAAAGAATTGGATTTGAGTGCAATTCGTGATTTCGGCGTTGTTTGATGTGATTTGAGGGCTCGATCCAGTCCGTGTTATGTTTTGGGACAGGTTGGTATGATTGGACGGGGTCCCGTGGGCCTTGGGTGGATTCCGGGTGGTTAACGGATCAAGATTTGAAATTTGAAGAAGTTAAGATTTGCTGTCATCTGGTGTAACCGCACCTGCGATGATTTGGCCGCAGGTGCGGAGCCACAGGTGCGGCTAAGGGCACCGCAGGTGCAAGATTTTGGGTCTGGAGCTGAGGGACCACAGGTGAGGGACTTTGGTCGCACCTTCGGTATCGCAGGTGCGAAGAGGGATCTCAGGAGCGGGATTTTTCCGGGCTGAGTCAAAGCCGCACCTGCAATGGATTTTCTGCACGTGTGGAAACGTGCCTGGGCAGAATGTTTTAAAAAACGGATTTGAGCAATTTCTCTATCATTTTTCTTTGAGGTGAGACGATTTTTGGAGAGATTTTCAAGAGGGATTTCACCAAGCTTCACGAGGTAAGTTGTTCTACTTGGTTCTAAGGTCAAAGACAAGATATTGCATGGATTTTTTAGCATGAAAATGGTAGGAAAATTGTGAAACTTTAAAGGAACCTAGAAATTTGGTAAATTGGATTTTTAGCCACGAATTGAGCATGAGGATTAGAGTAAATTATATAATTGAGTTAGTAAAGCTATGGGTAGAAGGTATCTTTGAGAATTTTGGATTTCCGAGCACGTGGACCTGAGGGCATTTTGGTCATTTCTCCGAGCAGGGTTGAGAAAGTATATAATCTGAATTTGTTGTGAGTATTAGGATGAATTTTCATTGCTTTGTCATTTATGTGGTAGTTTCGGAGCGTTGTGCGTCCGTTGGGGTCATTACAAGGGATTGGAAGCCGGTGTTGGAATTTCGGAGCGAGGTAACTCTCCTTTCTAACTTCGTGAAGGGGAATCGTCCCCGAGGTGAATTTATTCAATACATGTTATTATCTTCGGGGGCTACGTACGCACGAGGTGACGGGAGTCCGTGCGTAGCTACTATTGTGACATGTCCGGGTAGCCTAGGACCCACTAGCATGCTTTATGTGTGTACCTGTAACCTTGCATGTAATATTAAACTGCTAATATGACCGAAAACGTAATTGAATGTTTAAAAATAAACCTAGAGTTCATATTGTTAACCTTATAAAATAAAGTTGTTTCCGCTGTGAATATATTTGTGTATCTGGACTGGGTTGTATTATGGAGTGTTACTAAATTGGACAAATGATTTTCAAAAACAAAGATTTCAAAACTTATATTTCATGTTTCTTTTAATAAAGACTTTACCATTTTCCTGATAAAAACGGCTTTTTTGATAAAATACGAATTTATTATGTAGATTTGCAACTTTGGGTGCCTGAGTCGCTTGAGTGATTCGCGAGCAGGAAGACCCTGTACTTGTGCATGTATTCTTATGAGCACCTGAGTCGCAGGTATGATTCGTGAGCAGGCTAGCCGTATTATATTAAGAGGTGCACTTTTGGGATGGGTCGGTCGATCCCTCGGCAGTGCACAGAGAGGATTATTATATTGAGAGCCGCACTTTTGGGACGGATCGATCGATCCTTCGGCAGTGCGTAGAGAGATTGAGAGATGTGCTTTTGGGATGGGCAGATCGATCCTTCGACAGTGCATAGAGAAATCGAGAGCTGCACTTTTGGGACGGACCAATCGATCCTTCGGCAGTGCGTAGAGAGATTGAGAGATGCACTTCTGGGACGGGCCGATCGATCCTTCACCAGTGCATAGAGAGACTGACTATCTTATGACTCCGGCCGGTTGTCTTACTTTTCTGTGCACATTACTATTTGGTACTATTCTATTGGTATTGGCTTGACATGTATTTGGGAAAGAGGAAAGTGTACATTGTTTGTTTATTCTCAGTGATTACCTGGATTTATGTACTTGATATGTACTCGTTATTTACCGTCTTGCGTGTCTATTGTATTTCATCATATTCTGTCATATGTTGTATTGTCGGACCTTAGTAAGAGTCTAATTTGCCCTCTCGCCACAACCTCTCTGAGGTTAGGCAGACGAGTTACTGAGTACACGTTATTTTTGTACTCATGCTAGACTTGTTGTGAATTTTATTGCACAGGTACTTTCATAGCAATGTGGAGGATTTGGAGACTTAGGCGAGCTGCATCTTCCGGAGGCGATCCGCAGCTAACAGAGTCTCCTTCTTTCTATATCTTTACATTGTACCTCTATTGCCTTTGTCCCATTTATTTCTCGGACAAGAGTTGTATAATTGTATAAATTCTTAGAAATTGCTCATGTACTTGTGACACAGGGTTCTGGGGACGTGTTGGGATTTATTTCATTAAACTGAATTGATGGGCTGTCGTATTTAAGTTACTAAAATTTATTTATTAGATTATGAAATACAAGAAAGGTAACGATTTTGAAAATGTTAAAACTGGAAAGTTATTTAAATAAATTAATGTTTTGGCTTGCCTAACCTTGTGTCCGGCCCCATCACGACCTTAGGGATTTTAGGTCGTGTCAAGAAACTTAGGATGAACCCTAGTTTCAGAAAAAGTAAATGGAATCAAAATAGTTAATCAAAATAGAAGATTTTCAAGGGAAAACACCGAAACACTCGAATCGTTTCTGATCTACGAAGATCTGAACAGACCCAAGTAGTCGTAGAACTAGTTTTTTTTAAAAACAACAGAGATGAAAGGAACTTGGGTCCAAATCCATAGATTCAAACTAAAAATAGGAAGAAATCAGTATTCACAAACGAGAATGTCCATAGACAGGCCGGTAAAAAAGTTTCGAACAAAACCAAGTTGAACCTCTTTGAGATTCTCTTAGGAATCCAAGTAATCAAACAACCAGAAGGTGTAGAAGGCCGGTAAGGGCCGAAAAATACACAGAAACTCCATAGATGGGAGTTTTGTCGGTGACGACGATTAGGGTTTAGAGATTTACTGAGAGAGAAGGGGAGGGGTTAGGGGGAAACTATGACGGCGGAAGGAAAAGGAATTAGGGGGTTAGGGTTTGGGTTAGGATTAAAAATGGTAAGAAATAACGTGGATCGTTGATTTTTGAGATCAACGGCCACGATTAGGCATGGTATTTAGGTCGGGTAGGTATAGGATTGGACCTGGGGTGAATTGGGCTAATTTTTGAGGGGTTTGGGCTGGTATAATGGGGTTAGGTCCGAAAATTAAAAGGAATGAAAAGGGATATTTATTAAATACCCAATTAATTAATAAATTGAATTGTAAAAAAAATTAACAAATTGTAAAAAATGTATTTCATGCATAAAAAATGTTTTAAAACAATTATTCAATATTTTAAAAATATAAAAAACAATCTTGTGGTAAAAAAAATGTAATAATGCATACATGAGATATTATTGCAAAGTTATTGCAATTATACCCCAAAAATGCAAACATGGCTATCTATAAAATAATTAAAGCTTAGTATAAATATAAATGGTAAAATTAAGCCATAAATTGTTATAAAATCATTTGTAACGCGATTAGTAATTATTTATGTAATAAATTACTTGGATAAATTAATTAAAAATCCTTTAAAATGCAAATATTATGAAAAAATATTAATTGATGCTAATGCATTGTTTTGAAGGTATATATGTGTTTTGAAAATATTATAGGGAAAAATTGGGTATCAACAACTGCCCTCTTTACCCCGGAAGGATGAAATAGTTGTCAGGTAAAGACATGATGGCCAATTTTGACCGAGTAGGATGATTTGAGAGACTTAGGCCGCACTATGGTTTCTGAGCTGTCTACATATTCCTGGTTTTACAAGAATAAGGTCGTGTGTAGTTCTGGATTCATCAGTGGAATACACCGACGAAGTTACTACAAGGACGGACACTAGATTTCGGGATTGGTGAAATGGTTTCGGTCGAGTTTGAGATGGTACGAAGGAGCTGGAGCGGGATTGCTCCAGTTGAGGTCGCAGTTGCCCATTCGATAACCTGCAAGTAATAGACGTACTACACGCATATATTTGTGCGTACATTTAAACATGATGCAAATTTCCTTCGGACCATGAAAATCATCTTTGTACGGATGAGGATGATGTATTTAGACCATGATGTCCTGGGCCATGAATTTTTCAGTGAGGGATTCGCAACCATGAGATGATGTTCTCGGGCCATGAAAAATGGTGCCTCTGAACCATGACGCCTTTGAATAATGGTACGCAAGTTTGAGAGATCCTCAGGCCATGACATGGTGTCTTCTAGCTATGAGGATGATGCCTTTAGACTATGATGCCATAGGGTAAGTTGGCGATATTTCAGCCCATGCGATGCAACACTATGAGGTTAGGAGCAACAAGACAAGGCTTAGTCTTGTATGAAGTTGAGGGCAAAGCTTAGCCCGAAAGAAGAGAAGGTAGATAGTGCAGGAGAGACAGTTCTTAGTCTCGTGAAGATTTGGGACATGGCTTAGTCCCATTGATGTTTTATACGTCAATACCACACAAGAGGGGGCGATTGGTGTGGTGTCCAATTTTCGAGTGCAGTCTCTATAGAAGAACCTGGTTCTTCTTGGTATTCCAACTTCTACAGTTTGCAGAAAAGTAATTGGAAAATTTAAATACACAATAATTTTTACGTGGAAAACACCTGGCTCAAAAGGTGAAAAAACCACGACCTACTACTTAGTAGAATTTTCTCCAAACACTTCACTACAACTCTGTGCCAATAGTATTTACAAAATAAACTCTTTTGTAAACCTAAGGGTTATCTCTAACCCTTTGTGGAAAGCTAGCCTCTAGATATTTGCGACAAATCTTCAAGTTAACTATAACTTGAACTCTCAGTACCTATTACAATTGCTTCTAGATAAAGCTGAAAAGTACAATTTGTAATCACCTACTACAAATAAACTATACTAAAAGACAGCAGATGGAACTGGTTCTTCTAGCTGGTTCAAGTAGCTCCAGATTCGCACTCTCCAATTTGGCTCGAAATGGTTGCAAAATTTCTTCCCGAATTTTGCTCTCAATTCTTGATAAATTTCTGTTTTTGTGAATATATCTACAATAAGTACATTCTGCAATATATATAGGATTTAGTAGATAAGGAATTAACTAGAATCCTAATGTTACTCTTCCTTGGTGAAAGAGTTCTAGTCAAACTCAACTCCTAAATCCTTCCTTATCTTAGATTCTGTTCTTATTGAATAAGGAGTCCTTCTCCAATTTCATTTTTGCAATCTTTTCGATCAGAAGATATCTCAATTTTACCAGAATACATTTATCTCATGCATGTGCATCTCATGTGCCTTTAACTCTGCTGGTCTCTGTCACCTCTGAAGGACCTGGTTCATCTCGGAGTTCCTTTGTCAATCTTCAAAACTATTTACTTTCTTGGGCCAACAAATTCCCCCTTTTTGATGATGATGACAAACTTTGTGCTTCAGGCATGTTTCAGCTTAGTCCAACAGTTACACATATTAGAGTATTAAGCATTTATCATAAAGAACCAGTTTCATTAGGTTATAAATATCACATGTTCAGAGCACAATCTATCTTCCCCCTTTTGCATCATCGCAAAGTTGTAAAAATTATTGTGTGAATCCGAGATTTTTAACACTTACACATGGCCATTTGGGCAACTGCATATGCAATCATGGATTAATCATCAATAATCAACTAATAATTAAAACTATCAAAGAAATATAGACGATTAATAAGAACAAAAAAGCAAACTTCATTGATAAAGAGAATATGATTCTGCCACATCCACAAAATGAAATAAAAACAGTTAAAACATGAGCAACAAACAAACAAAAAATCCCGAATCTAGGTCACTGAAAGTTCTAGGCAGGGCTAAGAAATTAAGGCTTGGAAGAACTGCAGACCTGGTTCGTTTAGCCAAGGTAGATGGTTCAGCTGGCTTAGAAACAGATGAAGACTTCTTTGAGCAAGTCTTGGATTTCTTGAACTTAGGGATCTGAACCTCTACCTCTGCCACTTTTTCACTTTGATGGACCAGGTCCATCTCATCCACTTCAACAGCCTCAATAGGCTCAACAAACTTTTCTTTCCCTTTTTTCACTCTTTTCTTCTTACTCTCCTCTAAATCTCTCTCCAACTTGTCCTCACTTTTATTTAACTTTCTCCTTGTAGTTCTTCCTCTTGGAAGAAAAATATCGGAAGTCTCAGATGTAGCAGCTTTTCTTTTATTATTTGCTCTTGTTGTCTCGGAATTTTGAGCTTTAGGAGTTTTTTTCTTCATTGGATTGTAACTATTGCCTAATGTTTTCAGCAGATCCGCCAGGGTTTCCTCAATAGATGAACCAAGTTAATTTGTGTGCTTTCCTAGATTTAATAACCCTTCAGCGGCTTCTCCTAATTCACTTCCCCCTGCGTTCTTGCTACTTTCTTCCTCCTTCTCTGGTTCAGCTCCACAAATAGCCATTCTAACAGATTCAGATGTGGGTGAAGAGTCAACAACTTCCTTCCCTTTTCCCATTCTCATTACTCCGTACTCCCTCACTCTCTTTTTCTTTACTATTTTACTTTTACCTCCTCTCCTTCTTGTCTTAGGAATTTCCACATATACTACAGACCGAACCCGTATGGACCTATTTTCTATGTTTTCAGCGACCTTAGAAATGACCTCAGAAGAAGGTTATGGTACAGAAGTTACCTGTTCAGAATCGAAAGACCCAATTTCTTCCCCCCCCCCCCCCCCCCCCCCCCCNAGTCGCCGACTTGAAAGAATCATCGAAAAATTGGAAATGGTTCTATAAGGGAGGGGATGGCTTGAATGAAATTTTCGTTTTGAATATATGATTAAGGCTTCCCTAGAATCTATGTATTTTAATTTGGTGAGGATTCTTGTTGAAAAGGAACTGGTTCAAAGTCAATTGGATAGGCTTTTGAATATTTTGAGTTTGGGTAGAGTTCTGCTCATGATTTAATTATTGGTATTTCAAAGTGTGCAGAGTGTAGACACATACCTCGCCTTTCAGGTGAACTAGTACGATGAACCAAGTTCATCATTTTAGAATCGTCTTGATCAAGCCTCAGTACAGAGATAGGAAAAATTTCATTAGTGACCAGTAAGTCATATCAAAACATGGCATAAGTGTATACTTTTTACAGTATGAGACTGAGCAATTGTTACTCTGATTATTTACACAAATTACTGATTTTCTAGCCAATTTTTTTTTTTTCATTTTTCCTTCTTCTTTTTCCCTTTTTTTTCATGTACATTCTGAACTGGTTCACTCAGGTGATCTTAATCATCCCTAATAGTAACATGTTCCTTTCAAAATGCTCTCTACTCAGTGCTTTTGTAAAGATATCAACAATCTGTTTAGTAGTAGCATAAAACTCAATAGTGATCAATCCCTTCTCATAATTATCCCATAAAAATGATGTCTAACATCTATGTGCTTAGTTCTTTTGTGATGAACCAAGTTCTTGGTCATACTAATTGCATTAGTGTTTTGACAAAAGATAGGGATACAACCTACATCAACCCCAGAACCAATTAGTTGTTGTTTGATCCACAACATTTAGCACAACATGAGGTAGCAGCAATACACTCAGATTTAGCAGTAGATAAGCCCTCGAAATTTTACCTTTTTGGTGGCCCAAGACACAAGACATGAGCCAAGAAATTGTGTCATACCTGTGGTGCTCTTTCTATCCACGAGAAAAGTTGCATAATCAGCATCATCATATCCCACTAAGTTGAAATTACTACCTTATGGATACCATAGACAAAGGTCAGTGGTGCCTTTTAGGTATCTCAAGATCCTCTTGACAGCAGTCAAGTGAGACTCTTTTGGATTTTCCTTCAATGCAACACAAAGTCCTACACTGAAAACAATGTCGGATCTACTAGAAGTGATATATAACAAATAGCTAATCATTCCCCTATACATCTTCTGATCAACAGATGAACCGGGTTCATCCATATCCAATTTCGTGGATGTTGCAATATGAGTGTCAATTTCTTTGGATGTTCCTGTACACCTCCCTCTTCACCGGTAAGGCGTAATAAGAGAGTTTTTCCACTTTAAGTGACATAATCAAAAATGGGATTATTTATTTATTTAGAGTCGCCACTTGGGATAATTATATGGTGTCCCAAGTCACCAGTTTAAATCCCAAATTGAGGAAATTTGACTCTGTTTAAAGTGTCTACGAACCAGAAATCCGGGTAAGGAATTCTGTTAGGCACTCCCGAATTCCGTGGTTCTAGCACGGTCGCTTAATGATTAAACTTGGCCTAAATTGTTTAATTACTCACTTTTAGGATCTATATATATTTGTATTTTTAACGTTTCTTATTATTCGATTATCTAAATAATTACCTCAATACGAGTCACGCGTACGTATACTCGTTTAGTTTGACGTGTCAAGAATCATGTCACGCGTATGATGCGAGACTAAATTGCATAGTTTAACATGTGATATACCTTTCATTTTATACGCATTAATGATAAAAAATACACTTGTTAAGTGCTTAATGGAGTTTTTTTCATGTGTGGTGAAGTGGAGATGAAAACAGAGCTAAAGGGATGCAAATACGTCGAAACATACGTGAAAGGAGACACACGGGCGATAGCCAGGCGACAAAGACAAACAACCTGATCTTGCCTGGCGTTAGCCAGGCGTTAGGGCTGAAACGCCAGCCCTAGCCTGGCGTTAGCCAGGCCTTTGGGTTCAAACGCCAGGGTCCCTAGTTAAGCGAAAAACTGAGGTTTGACGAGTTTAAGTGTTTCCCAATTGAAATAAAGGTCTCCTATACGTTAAAGGTTGGTCCTAAGCTTATAAATAGACTCCACAACTAAAAAGAAAGATTCCAATCACACTACACTCATGTACACAATTTTTAGCTTGCTAAAAATCATGTCACGCGTACGTGTACATAATTAATAGGATTTAATTAATATTTAAACTATTCAGTCCAAAGTCACGTGAACGTATATCTTGACTTAATAAAAAAATCACAACTATGTCACGCGAACGTGTACATAATCACGCTAGCTTAATTAAAATTGCGCCTAGAGCACTCTAACGATGTTCATTATTATTGTAAAGTCATGAGGTTTGGATTTATTTGTAGGATAAGCATATGAAGCTATTTGAAATTGTAAGTCATTTACACTATGTAATTTCCGTTTACACCTTAAGAGTTAGCTGCTAATTTAGCAAATAAAGACCTTATTTTTAACAATTACATGAATCACGTAAATAATCCACGTTAAGAGATAAACAGGGATATGTCTAAACAATGCTTTTTAACTTTAGCTAACAGTTCACATAGCTTTTTATTTTTATTTTTATATGTTTAAACTT